>BQNB010050891.1:0-41286 GCA_026074375.1 Tanacetum coccineum | reverse complement strand
GTAGGATTAGGAGAAACAGTCTGATTAGTAATGCATGATTAAGTAAATACATTTAATTAGTATAAAGTTATCACCAGTAGATTAGATATTAATTAGTTTAGTTAATAGTTAAACAAACCAACCTCTCAAACCATTGATTTACTTGCTTTCTATAAAACATAAAAATACAAAAATAATCTTCTCTCAACACCTAGAATTCTGTTAGACCGTGATCAAGCCTTCCCAACCTATTCCCCTAGAGAACGATAACAACCCCCAAGTCTTGCCTATACTACTACTACAACGGTTGGGTACTCTGCCTAGGGAGTTGTAAAACTTCGTGTAGAAGTCCTATGATGACCGCATCATATGCGAACCATAACGTTTTAAGAATGGAAAGACTAAATGGCCCACGTGTAGCTCAAATATTGATGGGTTTTGTAACGATAGAGAACTACCCGGGATGGTTCGAGTTGGATGTATGACTTATTTTCAGGATCACAAATGGTATGATGAATTGACTGATGGGAAGCTGAAAGAAGAAGCTTTAATGCATAAGGCCAAATTTGAAGAATCATGAGGGGATGCAACTCCTAGAGTAATAAAATTATGCGCATGGTTGAAAAGTAGTTTTGAGAACTTCCACGAGCTAGATTTTGATGTATTAGTAAAAGTGGAAGAATGTTGAAAATGCCCCATTCGCTCGATGAGAAAATCACGGCCAGAGACCGTATGCGAACGCTAAAACTGAAAAGGATTATGACCCTTATCTTGATATTAACCGTATCTTTGGTAGGAATTATGGAGAAAACAACGCCGGTAATACTCAAGACAATAAGATGGAACAACATGATCCATCAATCTGCAATATTAGAAGATTCAAGATGATGAAATACTCATTCGATGCTGATGATGAGTATGTTGCCATTAAAGAACGCGAGCACTCCGACCACTCAAGAACCAACGTTGATGCATGTAAATCTTATCCAGAACTTTTTCGTATTATGGATGAGGGATGGCTCGTGACAAAGGGGTAAAGTAAGAATGAAGAAAGCTGAAGAAAAAGTCTAACTTAAAGACTAGCTGAAACAAAAGTGCTTCCTGGAAGACAACCCGAATTGTTATTTATTTTTATCGAGTCTGTCTTCCCAGACATCAATACGGCGTATCCGCTCCATACCATACGACGTATTGAATGTCTGGACGTTATCAGTCCTTTACTTTTATGCACTTTTAAAACATTATTGTCAGTTCTGTCTATACGGCGTATTCATGCACATGATACGGAGTATTTAGATACTTTTTATAGTTTTCTCTATATGACGTATTCCAGTTTATGGATACGGCATATTGGTCTCCTGTATAGTTTGTTTAGTTTATTTATAATTAACTGTAGGTACCGAGATAGGATTTTGCATGTTTTTACTATATTTTGCACATGACCTCGCTGCAAAGAAATCGAAGAAGTTGGTGAAGTATCGATCATTTGGAGAATCCACTGTTGGTGTATTTAAACTGGTATCCAGAAGGCATTTTTACAACACACATTCTTGCTCATTAAACTCCACCTTGAGAATACTTCTACCGATCAGAATATCATAGCGATTACTTTTTCTAATCAAATAGATTCCCGTTTTTAATGTTTAATCTATACAACAAGGACGTTGTATAATTCAAGTGGGGGGATGGGAATTAGAATGCATACTTGTCCTATTTTTCATACTAAAATGCTTAAATTATGCTTAAATTTAAAATTTTTTCAAGCATACTTTTGTGAAATTACTAGTTACATAACCCGCACACAATAACCCTTATTAGATATTATGAGGATTTAACCTTATCCATTTCTAAATGTTTACCCAAATTCCACAAAATATGAGTGTGTCGGTGATGTTGTAGACTTTAGAACTTGGCTTGGTATATCTATTCGAGACCACAATAATGAGTACTATGGATTTAGATGGAGTAACTTGTTTAAATTGGTAAATTTCTAAGATTACAACCAAAAAGCCTATAAATGTTGTTTTATTAACTAACTACACTGGTTAGTTAAATCCCGTATAAACCCTTTGTTTACTCTCAATTTAAGAGTAAGATACCCCTAGAAAAACTTGTAGAGCCAATCCTTTAGGAATAACACCAACTGTTTATTTTGTTACACCGTTACACCTTAGCCTATCCTATAAAACCCCGTGTTTTTAGGTCATTTACGACGTCATATATTTCACTATTTATTTCTATTCTCGTACGCGTTTGCTTTTAATTTTAATCGTTAAGTTAAATCGCGTAAACTAAAAATCAACAATCAACGTAAACGGGCACCAAACAAATTAAAGTTTACGCCAAGCAAGCAATATATTATTTTTACGAAAGTAATAATCAACTTTTTATATTTTATTTTTATTGGTTACGTAAAACGTTTACGTTTCGCAATTAAATACATTTAGGCATACCCGAAACCACCAAAACTTATCTACGCTTCAACAAATACCTATTATTATACCCAATACTCAAAAAATTACAAAAATATCTTATGTATATGCCCATGTGGCCAGATATATACATGAAAACACAAGAGAAATATCACAAAAATCTTGCTAAAGTCTTGTACAACAAAGCCTAATTAAAACCTTACCAACTATGACTAGTGTTTTGCCATTTTTCTTCCTTATTTCCCTCATTTTGTCTAGAGCTCCCTAATATTGTTTTATGAACTTGGACATGATTTAACTAGCTTCATGAAGTATATAAGGCTTATAATAGTAAGAGATAAAACACACAACTCATTTCACTAAGTAAAAACTTTACATATCTCTCTTTTTCTCTCCTCTATCCCACGGCCAAACACAAACAACCTTACCAAATCCATACAATTTTATTTACAACATATACATGTGATCTAACAACATATATAGGGTATACCAAGAAGGTTTGGAGGCTTGGTTTAGTATTTTCAAGGGTTAATCAAGCAAGGTTTAAGATTAGGGTTTCATTAAAAGTTAGGGTTTTCTAAGTATTGGAAGCTTGGGTTTAATATCTAAACTATGGTTTAGATCTTGTTGTTCATCATCCTACTTCATATTAAGGTCATCTAAAAACCTTAATCTCTTTACATTTATGATTTTATATGTATATGATGTTTATATAGTAAATCACCATCCAGGAAACTTATTAACTTGTAAAATGGATTTTTACACTTGAGTATGGTTTTATATACTTTTACATATGTTATATGAATAATAATATCATGTTGGAATGGAAGTATAAGCATTGTACAAGTATGGTTTGGTTTATAAAAATATATATATAAACTAGATACTTAAAAAGTGTACTTATTAAGTTTATGAGCAAAAGACATGTAAAGACCTGTTATCATGGAAATACTTGGACAAATGATGGACTAAGGAACTAAAGAATATAAGACTTGTGGTATAACCTATGGTAGAGGACTTGTAACAAATATACTAGGCTAAAAAGTAATAAAAACAAGTTTAAACATATTTTTAACAAAAAGATCAAAAGGGTCTGTTTGAATTCAAAAAATAATTAATTTATTTTATATTTTTATAAAATACTACATGTTACAAGGATCGTAGGCATATAGAGAACCCGAAAAACCGATTTATAACGAAGAAGAAACGCCATTTGCAAGTTTACGATAATTAAAGTTTTTAAAAATAATTTTATAAACTATGAAAAGTAAAAATCACTATTCATCTCAGATACATTTTAAAAAAATACATTAGTTAGATAAAACTTTTAATTACGAAGACGTGCTCGAAAGAATCACTAAAATCGGAGTTAAAACGAATAAAATATGACTTTTACGAGGTATACGCTAAGTAAATTTATAAAAATAAATTTTTTAAAAGTGCATTAACGGTAAAAATTACTATTCATCAGGGGGTTGAAAATAAAAAAATATAATATTTTGATACATCGTCTTAATACGAAAGCATGGACGTAAAGAACATAAGAAACGGACTTAAAACGATAAAGTTACGCCGGTTTTACTAAAGAGATATTTATAAACGTTTTTACTTTATAAATATGATTTCAAAAATACAGTTAGATGGTGATGTAGCTATATAGAATTATATATGGTGTTAGATATTCAAAGTACTTAGTACTCATACGGCCTATAATTAATTAGGTTGCATTCGGGCGTATTCGTGACGCATTTTTCATTTTGATATACTTGTTATCTATTCACTTAAGGTGAGTTTATAACCCCACGATTTACTTGTTTTACATATACTTTACAACTTTTGAGGTGAGAACATGCTTGTTACCAACTTCATTTACATGATGGGTTTGAATTTATTACATGTGCATTTACAATTTGTTTTACAAACTGGTCTACATACTCAATAATTTATTTTAGGACGAAATACATTGCTTGTGTCACTTTATTTTTGAAAACAAGGACATTACTTTACTTTTACCTAAATGATTACGGATTAGCTTAAGCGGATTGAACTGTGAATTACTTAGAGGGTAAGCGCAAATGTTATAAAATAGATCTATTCGGGTGTGACAGCCCCGTTCGGGTGATTAGCTATCACCGGGCGAACGAACGTTATAGCTTGTCAAAGCACAACATTTACAGGAACACAAACACGAACAATTACGGTGCCTTGAATAAAGTGGCATATATATGAGTCTACGCAACAGTTTCATGAACTTAAAGTAATCGTAATCATTATTTTATACACACAGGAATATTTATGTTGCCTTGAATAAAGTGGCACTATATACTTTGAACAATGAGGGTCCAACTATACATATTTTTTGTGACTATTTGGGGACTGAAATGGTCATGCATACTTTACAACTCTTTGGTTTATAACATTCACACATACGTTTTGGTGACTATTTAGGGATTGAAATGGTCATGCACACTTTACAACTCTTTGGGTTATAACATTCATACATACGTTTTGGTGACTATTTGGGGATTGAAATGGTCATGCATACTTTACAAATCTTTGGTTTATAACATTCACACATACGTTTTGGTGACTATTTGGGGATTTAAATGGTCATGCATACTTTACAACTCTTTAATTTCTAACATTCATACATACATTTTTAAGGAACATACAAGGATTGGAACGGTAATACATACTTTATAAAACTATGGTGCAACATTTATACTTACAAAAACCTATGAACTCACCAACTTTATGTTGACACTTTTAAGAATGTTTTTCTCAGGTTAACAAGCTACTAGACATACTTGATATGCATTGGAGTCTTAACAATACAAGATTACTTTTCAAACGACACTAGTTGAGGTCGTTTTCTTATGACTTGAGCAATGATATTATGAAGTAACGCTCCCGGAAACATATTCTGATGTGACCTATTTTTAGGGGTGTTACAGATTGGTACTCAGAGCCAAGGTTATAGAGAACTAGGTTGCATTTTACCTAGACTAAAACCGTTTTACAAACATTGCATCATACAAAAGGGTTTTAACGGGACATACACACACTGTTTGTTGCATTAGTTGGTCATACTAGATGCTTACATGATTCATATACGTGTTCATATTATCGTACGTATATTACTATAAGGGTCTTATATATATATAGATGTGTTTACATTCTTTCACACATGCTCAACAATTATTTATATAAGGGTTATTTATATAAATACTAGAATATTTCTTTAGGAAAGTTAGTACTATAAGCTCGTAGGTCCTAAACATCATCAAACATTACTTTATCTTACACGATACCATCATTCATTTATACCATGAGCGCATATTCATATTTACCATACATCATCTCATAACACTCTATTTTCGGAGCATGATGAGGATAACTAAACTAATCTTATCTTATTACTCTTTCAACTTTGAAGAATAATGACAACCGTTAATCAAGGGATGAGTGTTGAGGAAATTAAGCAGGTTGTAGCCCAACGAGTGGCAAATGCTATCGAGGCTATTGCTATTTATGAGGCAAAAACTAACATGGCCCGCAAGTCAATGAGCCAGACCAAACGACAAGAAGACAAGGTAGCAAAGAATGCTAGCAACAAAAGGAAGTTGGAAGGTAACCATAATGGAAGCTCAAGCCAAAAAAACAAAGGGCATAAGGTGCCTAAAGCACACACTACTAGGCCAATCAACAAAAAGGCATATGCTTGATCTCTACCTCTGTGTAACCAGTGTAAATTTCACCATAATGAACCGTGCATTGTAAAGTGTAGAAATTACAAGAAGGTTGGCCACATAACCCTAAATTTTAGAATACCTGCAGCTTCTAGGAATCAACGAACTCGCACCTGTTATAAGTGTGGAAGTCTGAGACACTACAAGAGTGAGTATCCAATAGTAAAGTTTTAGAACCGTATGGACATGATTCATAGAAGGGTGATGGCATCTAAGCCTAGGAAAATGCAAGATGCAATTGAAATTGCAACCGAACTAATGGGCAAAAAGATCAGCACTCTTGTTCAACGTCAAACTGAGAACAAGAGGAAACTTGATAACAACAACCAAGCTTAACAACAACCTCCCAAGAAGCAATGTGTGGCTATAGCTGATACTGCTGGGCCTGGTGAAAAGAAGGAGTATGCTGGAACTCTACTGTTATGCAACAAGTCAAATTTTCATCACAATGGACAGTGCACTGTAAAGTGCGCAAACTGCAAGAGAGTTGGTCACTTGACCCGAGACTGTAGGAGTCCTGCTACTACTAACAATCAGAGAAACCTCACTTGCTATGAATGTGGGAATCAAGGGCACTACAGGAGTGATTGCCCAGAGCGAAAGAACCAAAACCATGAAAACCAAACTGGAGGTACTGGAGCACGTGGAGTAGTGCATGCCTTAGGAGGAGGAGAAACCGATCAAGACCCTAACAACATTGAAGACGAGATCGAAGCTTAAAAGAGAAAGTTGTCTCGCTTTGCCTAGTAAACCCTAAGTCGGAACTATCTTAGACTTTATCTCCTTAGGAGTTCTCGTTGTATTTCTCTTAAATCTTCGTTGTACTAAACGATTTCAAATTATCTATCAAATCTATGTATTGTGAAATTTCCGCCAATCTACTCCAATTCTCTAATTATTCATGTAAGCCATTCTAAAATCATAACACTATTTTGACAAAAATAAGCATCGCATCGTTAGCCCTCAAATATACATAGCCTGATCACCTATGTATAATTCAGGAAGGACTATGCCATGCTGAGAGTAGTCACCATGTAACATTTGTCAATAAATCCATTTTTACTTACATCCTTGAAAAGCAAAGTTCTGTGTGCGTATTCATAAAACGCGTTTACTTCGGTAAATCGAATTAGTAACCATAACAACTAAGCAGACCTTTACTCCATCTTACTATAAAGTCGACGTCATCTTATACCAAATCCTAAGCCAAGAAGCCGAGAAACATCACTAGTCGCCCTAGGACAATCCGCTATCAAACTTTCTCGCTAAAAGAGTTACGCCGACGTGAGACGTAAGCCTTTACAATTTCAAGTTGACAACTGAGTTATGCTTAAGGTATCGCCTTAGAAAGGAGAAGTACGCTTTTGCAAATAGGGTAAGCTAAACCCCAGGTATGTTCGACCATCCAAGGTGATGGAAAAGGTTGGATCCATTGCTTACAAGCTTGAGCTGCCTCAAGATTTGAGCAGGGTTCATCATACGTTTCACGTATCCAACTTGAAGACGTGTTACACCGATGAACCAATAACCGTTCTGTTGGATGGACTCCATATTGATGACAAGCTTCATTTGATTGACGAACACACATAAATCATGGATTGAGAAGTTAAACGAGAAGCAAAGCCGTATCCCAATTGTCAAGGTTCGATGGAACTCTAGGAGAGGTCCTGAGTTCACATGGGCACGCGAAGATCAATTCCGGAAGAAGTATCCACACATCTTAACAAAACTGCACCGTCGTAAAGTGTCTCGTTTTAAGCCTTAAGGACAAGGTTCATTTAACGGGGGAATACTATAACACCTCGTGTTTTCAGGTCATTTACGACGTCATATATTTCACTATTTATTTCTATTCTCGTACGCGTTTGCTTTAAATTTTAATCGTTAAGTTAAATCGCATAAACTAAAAATCAACAATCAACGTAAACGGGCACCAAACAAATTAAAGTTTACGCCAAGAAAGCAATATATTATTTTTACAAAAGTAATAATCAACTTTTTATATTTTATTTTTATTGGTTACGTAAAACGTTTATGTTTCGCAATTAAATACATTTAGGCATACCCGGAACCACCAAAACTTATCTACGCTTCAACAAATACCCATTATTATACTCAATACTCAAAAAATTACAAAAATCTCTTATGTATATGCCCATGTGGCCGGATATATACATGAAAACACAAGAGAAATATCACAAAAATCTTGCTAAAGTCTTGTACAACAAAGCCTAATTAAAACCTTACCAACTATGACTAGTGTTTTGCCATTTTTCTTCCTTATTTCCCTCATTTGTCTAGAGCACTCTAATATTGTTTTATGAACTTGGACATGATTTAACTAGCTTCATGAAGTATATAAGGCTTATAATAGTAAGAGATAAAACACACAACTCATCTCACTAAGTAAAAACTTCAGATATCTCTCTTTTTCTCTCCTCTATCCTACGGCCAAACACAAACAAACTAGGGTTTATATCTTGTTTTTCATCATCCTACTTCATATTAAGGTCATCTAAAAACCTTAATCTTTTTACATTTATGATTTTATGTGTATATGATGTTTATATAGTAAATCATTGTCTAGGAAACTTATTAACATGTAAAATGGATTTTTACAATTGAGTATGGTTTGGTATACTTTTACATATGTTATATGAATGTTAATATCATGTTGGAATGGAAGTATAAGCATTGTATAAGTATGGTTTGGTTTATAAAAAAATATATATAAACTAGTTACTTAAAAAGTGTACTTATTAAGTTTATTGAGCAAAAGACATGTAAAGACTTGTTATCATGGAAATTCATGGACAAATGATGGACTAAGGACCTAAAGAATATAAAACTTGTGATATAACACATGGTAGAGGACTTGTAACAAATCAACTAGGCTTAAAAGTTATAAAAACAAGTTTAAACATATTTTTAACAAAAAGATCAAAAGGGTCTTTTTGAATTCGAAAAATAATGTATTTATTTTATATTCTTATAAAATACTACATGTTACAAGGATCGTAGGCATATAGAGAACTCGAAAAACCAATTTATAACGAAGAAGATACGCCATTTTCATGTTTACGATAATTAAAGTTTATAAAAATAATTTATAAACTATGAACAGTAAAAATCACTATTCATCTCAGATACATTTTTGAAAAATACATTAGTTAGATAAAACTTTTAATTACGAAGACGTGCTCGAAAGAATCACTAAAATCGGAGTTAAAACGAATGATATGACTTTTACGAGGTTTGCGCTAAGTAAATTTATAAAAATAAATTTATAAAAGTTCATGAATAGTAAAAGTACTATTCACTAGGGGGTTGAAATATAAAAATATAATATTTTGATACATCGTCTTAATACGAAAGCGTGGACGTAAAGAACAAAAAAAACGGGCTTAAAACGATAAAGTTACGCCGTTTTTACTAAAGAGATATTTATAAACGTTTTTACTTTATAAATATGATTTCATAAATATAATTAGATGGTGATGTAGCTATATAGAATTATATATGGTGTTAGATATTCAAGTACATAGTACTCATACGGCCTATAATTAATTAGGTTGCATTCGGGCGTATTCGTGACACATTTTTCATTCTGATATACTTGTTATCTGTTCACTCGAGGTGAGTTTATAGCCCCACGTTTTACTTGTTTTACATATACTTTACAACTTTTGGGGTGAGAACATGCTTGTTACCAACTTTATTTACATGATGGGTTTGAATTTATTACATGTGAATTTACAATTCGTTTTACAAACTGGTCTACATAATCAATAACTTATTTTGGGACGAAATACATTGTACTTTTGAAAACAAGGACATTACTTTACTTTTACCCAAATGATTACGGATTAGCTTAAGCAGATTGAACTGTGAATTACTTGGAAGGTAAGTGCGAATGTTATAAAATAGATCTATTCGGGTGTGACAGCCCCGTTCGGGTGATTAGCTATCACTGGGCAAATGAATGTTATAGCATGTCAGAGCACAACATTTACACGAACACGAACAATTATGGTGCCATGAATAAAGTGGCATATATATGAGTCTGCGCAACAGTTTCATGAACTTAGAGTAATCGTAATCATTGTTTTATACACACAGGAATATTTACGTTGCCTTGAATAAAGTGGCAATACATATTTTGAACAATGGGGGTCCAACTATACATACGTTTTTATGACTATTTGGGGATTGAAATGGTCATGCATACTTTACAACTCTTTGGTTTATAACATTCATACATATGTTTTGTGATTATTTGGGGATTGAAATGGTCATAGATACTTTACAACTCTTTGGTTTTTAACATTCATACATACGTTTTGGTGACTATTTAGGGATTGAAATGGTCATGCATACTTTACAAATCTTTGGTTTATAACATTCATACATACGTTTTGGTGACTATTTGGGGATTTAAATGTTCATGCATACTTTACAACTCTTTGACTTCTAACATTCATACATACATTTTTGAGGAACATACAAGGATTAGAACGGTCATACATACTTTACAAAACTGTGGTGCAACATTTATACTTACAAAAACCTATGAACTCACCAACTTTATGTTGACACTTTTAAGCATGTTTTTCTCAGGTTAACAAGCTACTAGACATACTTGATGTGCATTGGAGTCTTAACAATACAAGATTACTTTTCAAACGACACAGTTAGAGGTCGTTCTCTCATGACTTGAGCAATGGTATTATGAAGCAACGCTCCCGGAAACATATTCCGCTGTGACCCATTTTTAGGGGTGTTACATACCCTGTTAGATTAAGTCCATTTATCAGTTGCTAGTTGCGTTAAGTGTAAAGTATGTATTTCCCGAGTCTTGTGTCATTTTCTATCTTTGGTACGGTTGGGAAGAAATTTGCACACTGCAAATGGGAATGTATAAAGTAGTCAAAACTCATGTATTTTTACTACCATCACAATTATTGGTATGTCCGAAGAATGAAGAATTATCAAAGGAATTATCTGGAATTATTATGATCGTGAAGATGGTGAAATTACACCGAGATTCGTAGTTATGTATTTGATGAGGTGTCATTTTATACACTTTTTCGGGGTTATTTAACCCCCTAAATCGTGCATTTATACCCAAAATAGGTACTTAATCATTCCTTTTCAGGTATTCAGCATTTGGAAGGCATTTGGAGGAAATACACGTGACTTGGGCTCATTTGAAGAAGAAACAGACAAGACTACGGACCTACACCAACATCTCTCAAGAATTTCTACTCAAAAGATGGAGACGGCGTCACAGATTACACGTGACGCCGTCATAACCCATCTCAAGACGGCGTCACAAGATCTCCAGACGGCGTCAGAATGTACGACCCAGCCCATTATCTAGAATATTCTATTCATGACGGCGTCACGATTAAAACGCGACGCCGTCACAACGATTTTCCTATATATACAAATCCGTTTTTAGGGTTTTAAGTGTGTAACTTTAGAGTAAAAGAAAGGGACAAACCCTAGTTCGTTTAGCAGCTATTAGGGACGATTTTAAGGCCTCAAAACCCTATTGTACTTCCTTTAATTCATGTTTTAATCAAGTAAGACTATCTTAATCATTCAATATGTCTTGTTGTGTGATTCTTATCTGTTCTTACTTTATCTTTAACATGCTTGGCTAAACCTTCTATTGTGTTTATTTATGATTGTATGAAACCTAGGATGTAGATCTTAGTGATGTTGCTTCTTGTGATGAATATGCATGTTAGGTCTTAGAAAACCAACTTTTGTCTGTATCGCTGTTGATATGTCTAGGAAAACATGATTGTGTAGAAAGGATACCATCGGGTAACAGTCTTCATACTACCTTGCCCCTTATATGGTTGATCCACTCTTAATATATTTCAATTGCATTTAATATACTCTTAGAGGCCTTGTAATAGTCTTCATACTACCTTACTTGTGCATTGCCTTAACGGAATATTAAATAGACGGCGGGTTCGTGTAATTCGTTCATGACTTAGGAAATAATTACATAGATCATCACAAGTGTGACAAAGCAACAACACTAGGAGAAGCAATCTAGGAAGTAATACATGATTAAATAAACACAATCTTTTATTATATTGTTATCACCAGTAGCTTAGTTTATATTTAGTTTAATAGCTAAAACCAACCAATCTCTCAAATATATGATTTACTGCTTTCATAAAATATAAAAACACAAAAAGAATCTTCTCTCAACCCTTAGAATTCTGTTAGACCGTGATCAAAACCTTCCCAACCTATTCCCCTAGAGAACGATAACAACCCCCGAGTCTTGCCTATACTACACTACAACGGTTAGGTACACTGCCTAGGGAGTTGTAAAACTTCTTGTAGAAGTCCCTTACGACAACCGCAACAAGTTTTTGGCGCCGCTGCGTGGGGAATAGTTAGGTTCTGATCATAGTTTAGCTTAGTTCTACTTGCTTGAATCCTTTCAAGTAAGATTTAATTTCCGCATATTAGCTTTCTCGTAGTCTATCTTTTCTTTATGTTATCTATCTCGCAAATCTGTCACCATGACGCGTAGCACCGTTAAGAGGTTTACGAAACCTCTTGACGAACCCGAAAGAGAATTCCGGAGGTGTAGGAAAGCCGCCCTACGTTCACATCAAAACAAATCTCTTGCTATAGCCGAAAGAAACCTCTTTGTTGTTGAAGCATCCTCCTCCTACAACACTGGAGCCAAACCACCAACACCTCCAAAGACCTTACACGAACATTCTCATCCTAATTCCTCAGGTTTCCTAAATCTAATTGCCTTCCTAACCGAACAAACGGGAAGAATAGTCGACTCACGTGACATCTGGTTAATTCAAAACATGTGCACATTCCAAGGATTGAAAAACGAGGACCCCCTCTGTCATATTAGGCACTACTTAAGCATCGTTGATAACATACATACTGACGAAGCCATACGAGATTCATCTAGGTTAAGATTCTTCACTTCTCCCTCAAAGGAAAAGCGACAGAATGGCTTGACAGAATACCCCCTACTCAAGTCACGACGTGGGATCAACTCGTGTCACAATTCCTTGACCATTTCTTTCCGGTAGGACGTACCTCGACCCTTAGAGAATTAATCCTCCGATTCAAACAAGGGGACGACGAACCCATCAAAAGTGCCTGGATCTGTTTTCAAGACTTAATCAAACAGGTTCCCCATCATGGAATACAGAAATGGCTTCTGGTACAAATCTTTCACGATAACATATCCTAGGACGGCCGTAGGAAACTCGACCAATTCGCCCAATTTCATTTCGACTCTCTCACTGAAGAAGAAGGATGGAATCGAATTGAAGAATATGTCCAATACCAAGACTATCTGTAGGATGAACCATCACCATCCATGAACGTTTCTTCCATTTCAGAAGTAATGCAACCTACACTTAGGGGGCGTTTAAAAAGGGCCTGTAATCGAATCTCTTTCCTTGAAACACTTACTCAAGAGGTTGGGCTTAAAAACCCCTACCTGACTTGCGATTACTAAGAGGGATCCCATGAGACTGATGAATGTGAACAAAACAACCTGTCCGAGCAGGTATGCTTATCTGAAGGAGACATCTACAGTGATCCTTCCCTTCTGAGGTTCTATCAGAATGACGAAACCTCACCATGGGGGAACAACAAACATAAATAAAAAGGAGAGGATGGCCCCGAATGGATTATTAGAATTAAGTTTGAGGATGAACTTGCCAACTTCATGCTCAAAAAGATGTCTCACACAAAAGGGATATGAGATATGCTTGTCCAACACCGTAAGGAATTGCGTGAACAATACTCCCAAATACTTTCAACAATCAACAAGAGCGAAACTCCTAAACCTGAAGCATCAACTTTCGCCATAACAACTAGATCAGGAATACAACCAGTGACTGACAACTTCACTGAGGGGGAACCCAAAAAAGTAGGGCATGAGGGCACATAACCAAGCATTATGTAAGAACCCGCCCCTCGGCCATCCATCCTTTACCAACCTTCCAAAACATCCAGTCTACCTTTTCCTTCTAGATTAAAGAAGCAGAAAAAAGACGACGAGGATGAGCGGCTTCTCTTAATCTTTAATCAAATTCATATCAATCTGTCATTCATTGAAGCTATGATTAACATGCTAAAGGGAGCCAAAGTTTTAAAAGATCTACTTTCGCATATGGAGAAACTTAAGAAAGCGGCCTCCTCAGTCAAACTTAGTGAGGAGTGTTCCACTATTATTCAAAGGAGTCTACCCCAATAGGAAGGAGACCCAGGAAGCTTTACACTGCCATGTCTCATCGGACCCCTGGCAGTAAATAACACCCTGGCCGATTTAGGGGCAAGTATAAATCTCATGCCACATTCTCTCTTTCGACGATTAGGGATTTCTAAACTTAAACCAACCAAAATGAGTATTCAGCTGGCCGATCGGTCTATCAAATACCCCATTGGGGTTTGCGAGAATCTATTAGTAAAATTAAGCAAATTCATTTTCCTAGTCGATTTCGTAGTTTAGAGATGGACGAAGACGAGCTAGTCCCAATCATTTTAGGACGACCCTTCCTCGTCACGGCAAGAGTTGTGATCGACGTACACGAGGGAAATTTAAGTTCAAGGGTCGAAAGTGAAACCATCACCTTCAACATCAGAAAATCTATGAAATCCAAACACTCCGATGATGGTTACCTATACTGCGCCGATCATACCGCTAAGCTGGTCCAGAATAATAGGTTGGACACAGTAAAATCTCTTAGATCTCAGGTCCCGAAAAATGGACTGAGACTGAAGAAGAAGAAGGGGACGATCCTAACAAGGTCTTTGTAGTCTCCTTCTACCCGAGGACAGAGCCGGTGGAACCACTCGAATGGAAATCCCTAAAAAATTGACTAAAAGCATCAAGCGTGGAACCACCCAAACTCGAATTAAAGGAATTACCCAAACACATTGAGTACGCCTTCCTCAAAGAAAACAACCAACTCCCAGTGGTCATCTCATCCGCATTATCCTTCGTCAAAAAAACCAGACTCCTCGAGGTTCTTCGAAATCATAAAGGGGCGATCGCTTGGAGTATTTCAGACATTAAAGGGATTGACTCATCCTTCTGTACTCACAAAATCCTCATGGAGGACGAGTTCACACCAAGTGTCTAACCTCAAAGACTAGTTAACCCCAACATCAAGAAGGTAGTAAAAAAGAAAGTCATAAAACTCCTTGACGCAGGATTAATCTATCCCATCTCTAACAGTCCTTGGGTAGACCCTATCCAGGTTGTCTCGAAGAAGGGATGAATGACCGTAGTAAAGAATGAGAAGGATGAACTCATCCCACAACGGACGGTCATCGGATGGCGTGTTTGTATCGACTATCGTAAGTTGAATAACGCTACCCGGAAAGATCACTTTCCACTTTCGTTCATCGATCAGATGCTCGAACGACTGGTTGGGCATGAGTACTACTGCTTCCTAGACGGTTTTTTGGATACTTTTAATTCCCTATCGCCCCTAAAGATCAAGAGAAAACCACGTTTACCTGCCCTTACGGGACCTTCGAATACAAAAGAATGCCTTTCGGGTTATGCAATGCCCCGACCACTTTTTAATGCTGCATGACAGGTATATTCCATGAGCTTATCGAGGATAGAATGGAGGTATTCATGGACGATTTTTTAGTCTTTGGTAGCTCTTTCGACCACTACCTCAAAAACCTTGACAAGATGCTAAAAAGGTGTGAAGAAACCAACCTTGTATTGAATTAGGAAAAATGCCACTTCATGGTAAAGGAAGGAATCGTTCTCGGCCATAAGGTCTTAGGTTTTGGAATTAAGGTCGATAAAGCAAAGATCGAGGCAATTTCCAAACTACCATATCCAATGAATGTGAAGGATATTCAAAGCTTTCTAGGACATGCTGGTTTCTATAGAAGATTCATAAAAGATTTCTCACAAATCGCACGCCAAGTAACCCAGCTCCTAGTTAAAGATGCACCATTCAACTTCTCTGAAGAATGCATCCAAGCATTCGACACATTAAAACGTGAACTAACGCATGCACCAATCATGATCAATCCAGATTGGTCATTACCATTCGAAATCATGTGCGACGCAAGTGATTATGTTGTCGGGGCAGTACTAGGACAAAAGATCGACAAACATTTCAAGCCCATACAATACGCTAGCAAAACAATGAACGAAGCATAAGAAAACTACACAACTACCAAAAAGGAGCTTTTGGCTGTTGTCTTTGCATTCGATAAATTCCGTCAATACTTGGTCTTATCCAAGACCATTGTTTTCACGGATCATTCTGCCCTGCGATATCTATTCACGAAACAAGATGCAAAACCATGCTTAATTCGATGGATCTTACTGCTCTAGGAATTTAATATCAAGATCTATGATAAGAAAGGTGTTGAAAATCTAGCAGCTGATTATCTCTCCTGAATCAAAAACCCCAACCTTGGGAAGCTAACCAGGGCTGAGATAAGGGACTTATTTCCTAAAGAGCGATTGATAGCAATCTCTGACAAGAATGGCGAACCGTGGTATGCCGACTATGCTAACTATTTGCCTAGCCGAGTACTACCTTTTCGATCCACCCGTCAAGAGAAAAAAAATTCTTCAACGATTTGAGGCATTACTTTTAGGATAAGCCCTTCCTATTCAAACAGTGTGCTGACCGAATCATACGAAGATGCGTGGCCGGAGAAGAGGCAACACAAATTCTTTGACAATGTCATAGCGGACCATCCGGAGGAAATCATGACATCTTCACCACCACAAGAAAAGTCTTCGAGGCCGGGTTTTACTGGCTACATACCTTTCGCGATGCAAACAAGTTGGTGCAGGTCTGCGATGCATGTCAGCTAGCAAGAAACATTTCATCAAGGGACGAAACACCTCAGAAATGCATCCAAGTCTGCGAAATATTTGATGTGTGGGGGGATTGACTTCATGGGGCCTTTCCCCTTATCAAATAGAAATAAATATGTCCTGGTAGCTATTGACTACGTATCAAAGTAGGTAGAGGCTCAGGCCTTCCCCACCAATAATGCTCGAAACGTAGTAAACTTCCTCAAGAGACTATTCACAAGATTTGAAATACCAAAGGCCCTTATTAGCGATAGGGATACCCATTTCTGTAACCACTAAATGGAGAAGGTAATGAAAAGATATGGAGTGGTTCACCGATTCTCAACCGCGTATCACTCTCAAACGAAAGGGCAAGTCGAGAACACGAACCGAGCAATAAAGCATATTCTTGAAAAAACCATCGGGAACAACAAGAAAGACTGGTCATACAAATTAGATGATGCATTATTGGCATTCCGGACAGCGTTTAAACCCCCTTTAGGAACGACCCCGTTTAGGATAATCTACGGCAAGGCATGCCATCTTCTTGTCGAATTGGAACATAAATCCTATTAGTCAATAAAAAACTACAACATGGACCTTACGAAGGCTGGAGAAAACCAGTTCTTACAGATTAATGAGTTGGACAAAATGAGGCTGGACGCCTACAAATCATCCATTTCCTATAAGGAAAGAATGAAAAGGTGGCACGATAAACGAATAAAATTGCCAATTAACTATGAAAAAGGCGATAAGGTACTACTCTTCAATTCACATTTAAGACTATTCCCTAGGAAACTAAAGTCAAGATGGTATGGACCATTTTTAGTAAGTAAAGAAATGAAAAACTGAAGCAATTGACTTTTACATAAGGAAGGAAAGCGAATTTATCGTAAATAAACAACGGGTGAAGCCATATCAAAATAACTTATTGGACACTAACAAAGAAGATGATGTAACTTTCGAAGACCAAGGAGAAGTCACGTAAGAACGTGTGACTTCGAGTCTAGCTACAAGACTCATAAATAAAGAAAAGCGCTTTTTGGGAGGCAACCCAATATTTACTTTTCCCGCATATTAGGAGTGTCTTGTGTGTTTTAATTCTTTAAAATGCGTTATGTTTTATTATGTTTGAATTAGTTTGTAATCTGCTTTTGTTTGTTTGTAACATTCGTCTTATGGTAATCAAAGGTAATTTTGCAACCAAATAAATGAGGGGAATTATCTGGTTTTTAGAACAAAATTCAAACATGCAAAATAAATATGTTTAGATAATTCGCATCAGTTTCAAGTCTATTGAAATGAATTGTCAAATTCCTATGTTTTTATGCAGACCATATGTACAGTGTATTAACTTATGGAATCAAGTGTAGGAAATTTTTCATCAAAAACAAAAATTTTGTTTTTACACGCGACGCCGTCACCATGACACCTGTGATGGGGTCAGAATTTTCCTGACGGCGTCAAACGCCCAGGTCCAGAAAACTTAAAGTTTTTAATTATTTTTGAAAATAAAACTTGCATAACATTTAAAATATGTAATCCTCTGTTATAAACCTGCAAAACCAATGAGTTTGACAATTCTCTCATCCTATAAACCTGCATAACATTTAAAATATGTAATCCTCTGTTATAATCCTCTGCTTCAAACCCTAAATTCATATTGTATATTTGTATATCGCATATTTTATGCTTGGTGTAGTTGTCTTTGTCTTTGATTACAGGTTATATTTGATGAGAAGAAGCTTGGAAGTTCTTAGGAAGTTTCATTGGACAATTCTTAGATGATGATTTAACCAGTTATCGCATGTTTCTTCTCCATTATTGAGCAAACCAGGAGAGTACTAGTTTCTTTTTCTTGTTTTCTTTTTCATTTATTCATTTTACGGGTACTTCTATAGAACATTGGGGATAATGTTCAACTTAAGTGTAGGGGGGAAATAGGCCTTAGAAACTATTCTTTCATTTACCATTTGCTTTGTCCTTAAAATGATGGGTAATATATCAAAACATAGCATAAAGGGTAATTTTGACCCAAATTAAAAAAAATTTATGACACATACCAACGAAAACCGAGTATTATTAGCGTCTCATGGATAGGAATGTATATGACTAGCATAAAAACCCTCAGAATTCCACCCCAAAAATGTAAGGTTCACCTTTAGATCTTTAGGAATTCGGGTATCCATTATTGATACCCAAGATAGTTTATACCTTTATCTTTCTCGAGTTAAGGAGTGAGCAGTCATATGTATCTATTTTGTCCTTACGGATGTGTACGTATGGTCTTTGTCGCATTTTCTAGAGCATTAAGATCGGTATTAGATTATATGAGTATACTGGTAGTATATTAAATTCTAGAACTTGTTTTGTGATGCATCCCGAGACCGCATAGTAAGTGTTAGGATTTGCTTGATAAGAGGCATTATGATTAACCCATGTTTTAAACCTATAATTGTTATGATGGTCACACTAATCATATAACTATCCCACACCCTTGCCATACACTCACCTTTAGTGCAGGATACCCCTAGTATAACCCTCTGAGCCTATCCTTTTTAACGGTTCTTATACTTTTCTGGTTAAGCCGGACTATTAATGAAGAGCATTGTCACACTTAAACCAATCGTTACACCAAAATAGCCTTAGCTCACCTTGTATGTACTCATTTTTAGTAAATTATTGTTTTAACCCAAGTTAATTATTTGAGTACACGGTTGCTAAGTTCTTATCCTTGTAAATATTGTTTTGGGACGATTGGGATTCATGGTAATATTTATTTTACGGGAGAATAGGGAAGAAAAGTTAAGTCAATACCCCTATACATTTGTTAGATGATCTCTATGTTATTTTGATCCACCTCAAATCGGGTCATTAGTTAAATTGTAAATATCAAACATGTAAAAGCTCAAGTGTAGGGGTACGTGTTATAAACCCCAAGTTATTATGTATTATGTTATTAAAAAAATAGATTAGAAAAAGAAAGAGATTGATGTAGAGTTGTGTAGAGTTTGTATATCTTCGTCTGAGTCTTGGCTTAGCAACCAACCCAGCGTGTATTCGTGTAAATAATTAGCTAACCCTTCCACTCTAAATTTACCCAAAGCCACCTAAATGTATCCCATCTGTTTCCGTTTCCATTATATGTTATCTTACACCTACACCCCACAACCCTTTAAAAAGACCTCTTAGATAGTAATGAATAATGCTTGCGCCTAGCGGTGGAGGTTTGATCCTTTACCAAGCCTATGGTAATTTATATGCTATGACAGGTAATGAGTGTTGATTTTCTGTTTCCCCTTATGTTATAATTTATTATACACCCGAGTGAAAGAGAGAATCCCAAACACTTATGTGAGGTGCTAGTATATACTTTCCGTGCTTTTAATTACAAGGTCTAGAAGGTTGTGTTGTAAAATACTTTTAAAGAGTAGGTAAAATGACCCTCATATTGCTATTGTCTAGGTAAAAAAGCCCATTTGCTTGAGGACAAGCAAATCCCAAGTGTAGGGGTATTTGATGAGGTGTCATTTTATACACTTTTTCGGGGTCGTTTAACCCCCTAAATCGTGCATTTATGCCCAAAATAGGTACTTAATCGTTCCTTTTCAGGTATTCAGCATTTGGAAGGCATTTGGAGGAAATACACGTGACTTGGGCTCATTTGGAGAAGAAACGAACAAGACTACGGACCTACACCAACATCTCTTAAGAATTTCTACTCAGGAGCTGGAGACGGCGTCACAGATTACACGTGACGCCGTCACAACCCATCTCAAGACGGCGTCATAAGATCTCCAGACGGCGTCAAGATGTACGACACAACCCATTATCTAGAATATTCTATTCATGACGGCGTCACGATTAACACGCGACGCCGTCACAGCGATTTTCCTATATATACAAATCCGTTTTTAGGGTTTTAAGTTTGTAACTTTAGAGTAAAAGAAAGGGACGAACCCTAGTTCGTTTAGCAGCTGTTAGGGACGATTTTAGGGCCTCAAAACCCTATTGTACTTCCTTCAATTCATGTTTTAATCAAGTAAGATTATCTTAATCATTCAATATGTCTATGTGTTGTTTGATTCATTATTGTTCTTGCTTTATCTTTAACATGCTTGGCTAAACCTTCTATTGTGTTTATTTATGATTGTATGAAACCTAGGATGTAGATCTTAGTGGTGTTGCTTCTTGTGATGAATATGCATGTTAGGTCTTAGAAAATCAGCTTTTGTCTGTATCGCTGTTGATATGTCTAGGAAAACATGATTGTGTAGAAAGGATACCATCGGGTAACAGTCTTCATACTACCTTGCCCTTATATGGTTGATCCACTCTTAATATATTTCAAATGCATTTAATATACTCTTAGGGGCCTTGTAATAGTCTTCATACTACCTTACTTGTGCGTTGCCTTAACGGAATATTAAATAGACGGCGGGTTTGTGTAATTCGTTCATGACTTAGGAAATAATTACATAGATCATCACAAGTGTGACAAAGCAACAACACTAGGAAAAGCAATCTAGGGAGTAATACATGATTAAATAAATACAATCTTTTATTATATTGTTATCACCAATAGCGTAGTTTATATTTAGTTTAATAGCTAAAACCAACCAATCTCTCAAACATATGATTTACCGCTTTCATAAAATATAAAAACACAAAAAGAATCTTCTCTCACCCCTTAGAATTCTGTTAGACCGTGATCAAAACCTTCCCAACCTATTCCCCTAGAGAACGATAACAACCCCCGAGTCTTGCCTATACTACACTACAACGGTTAGGTACACTGCCTAGGGAGTTGTAAAAATTCTTGTAGAAGTCCCTTACGACAACCGCAACACTCTCCTTTGGAAAGTGCTAGGTTGATGAGGCGAAGACCTTTGGTTGTTTTGAAAAGAAGGTCTTCGAGCATATGAGTTTGAAGGTCTTATATGTGGTGTGGGTACGAGAGGTCTAGGGTCATCTTGAGGTCATGTGTATCCAAGACCATTATGTGAGCTCGAGTGATGTCTTGTATTCACTCTTCTAATACGTGCTCGGAGACCTCGAGTGTTTGCAAAGTGAGTTTCAGGTACTACAAGTTTAACAAAGCTTATTGAAGGATTTTCTTTTTGAATTTCTTTTACGCATACTATTGGTTTGTTTGGACTCACGGAAGTGGTTTTATTGTTTTCATAAATTCCAAGATCTTCCTTGTCTTGGGACACCTTTTGACAACTTAACATGTCATCTAAAATAGTACTACTCTTTTTGAATTCTGAAAAATTCAATGTTTCGTCTTGAAGCTCGAAAACATTGCTCTTTAAAGAGTCAACCTATTGTGTGAGTTCCACACACCTTTGACAAGGTTCAATCACCTCTTTATTGCTTGCAAGTTTCTTTATTTCTAATTCGAGTTCATTGACTTTGCTAAAAAGATTTGAATGTTCCTTTTCTAGAGCATGTTTTTCTTGTAAAAGTTTTTCATATGTTTTAGAAAAGTCTTTGCTAAACTTTAGTAGTTCCTGATTCTCCGTTTGCAAATTAATAATATTTGAATCATTATTAGAAGTAGAATGATTAGGTTGTACCTCTTGAGAATCAATTGCCATGAGACATGTCGTATCATTTTGAGTTTCATCACCGTCTTCACTATCGCTCCAAGACACTCCAACGAGTGCTTTGTTGTTGGGCTTTGGACAGTTATCGGCGAGGTGATTCTTGTTACCGCAATTATAGCACTCGCGTTCACGTCTTGAGCTCTCACCACCTTTTTTCTTTAATTTTCATATGTCAAACTTGTCATGTACCTTGACACCTTTTTCGAGATAGTTTTCTAAAGTTTTTAGCCATTAGGTTAATTTCTTCATCTTCATCACTTTCGTCTTGACATGTACTATTATTACTAGTTTGACCCCTAGTAATATTAGCTTTGAGAGCTAGAGGTTTGAACTTTTCTTTGTTGGTCTTAGATCCTACGCCATCATTATATAAGACCATATCAAAAACCTTGAGATTTCCGATTAGCTCGTCAAGAGCAAGAGTGGCCAAATCTTTGGCTTCTTCAATGGCCGTTACCTTGGCTCTCCACTTCATTGGTAGAGCACGAAGAAAATTTCTTACGTGATTCTTGCTTGAGTGATCCGGATCTAAAGATTTTAGACTAGTCACAATAGCGTTGAATCGAGTGAAGCCGCTATCAATAGTTTCTTCATTAGAGATTGACAACTTCTCGTATTCTTGAGTGAGAAGATCAATCTTGCAATTCTTGACTTGTGAATTGCCTTGGTGAGTGATGATGAGTGTATGCCAAACCTCCTTGGCGGTTTTACACATAAAGACTCGCTCGTACTCTTTGCGGGGTAGAGCATTGTAGATAGTCATCTTGGCTTCTTCATTCTTGCCAAGTTGTTTCTTCTC
Source organism: Tanacetum coccineum (assembly GCA_026074375.1). NCBI lineage: Eukaryota > Viridiplantae > Streptophyta > Magnoliopsida > Asterales > Asteraceae > Tanacetum > Tanacetum coccineum. The sequence continues at coordinate 17,869 of BQNB010050891.1, read as the reverse complement.
GATATCCTTGAGAAGTTCATACAGCGTTTCTTTCATCAACTTTGTTTCTTCGTCTTCAACTTCGAAGTAGAAATCGCCGTTTTGGATGACTTGCCATAAGTCAATGTCTTTGGACTTAACGTAAGTCTCAAAGCGGGCTTTCCAAAAGCAAAAGTCATTAGGTTCTAGCAAAGGTGGTCTTTGCATAGAAAATCTCTCAACATAGTTCTCTTGTGTCATGGATCCTTACTCTACTTTTTTAAAATAAAAGTTAGGATTTCGAATTTTTTTGAAAAAGAAGTTTTCAACTTAAAATGACTTCTCAGGAAGGTTTAACGCTTGAAGACTTGAGTAAGCTGCTCTGATACCAATTATAGAACTGTAGAGGGGGGTAAATACAGTTTTCTTAACTTCTTTGAAGTTTATAAATCTTCAAGTCTCGAAAGAGCCGAGTGGTGTACTAATATACTTTGCAATGAGAACAATAAGTAGATAGAGAGAAGAAGAGAGAAGAGACACCACGATATATACTGGTTCGGGAAGGGGGGTTTAGTCCTTCCGTACGTCCCGTTGCGAATCCACGACACCGATACAATTCCTAGTATAATCCTTATGGTGGACTACAAACCGTATTACAATTTAACTCCAGCGACTTTTAACAAAGCTCGGCGCTCACACAGAAGAGTTACTACCGGTATTCCGCCCTTAAAATCTACCCTTAAGAACCCGTGATTCGACTTAACCTATAACTCTAAAATCCTTCCCCTTGGAAGCTTATCAAACCCTAACTAGATCCCCAATGATCTAGGCTTGATCCCACGGATACAAGACTTCCCTTACAACTCGATAATGAAAGATAGTTTGATTTAAGAATCAAATCCCTAACCTAGCCTAGAGACTCAATTCTAATAGAAAGGGTATGAGAAAAAAGACCCTCGACAAAACACACAAGTATGGATTAGGTACTTGTGTGGCTCTCTTGAGGAGATGTGTTTACTTTAATAGAATGATGAGATGACAAGATTAGAACACTTTGATGTTTAGACTTAGAGGATTAGAGGATAGAATAGAGAGGAAATAATGTTTGTAAGAGTTGAGGAATACAAAGGCCAAGGGTGGATATGTATAGGCCAAGGATCCCAAATTATGGAAAAACAATTCGTGTCTGGTGCGCTGGCCACACGTCAATGCGTGGCCAGCGCGCCAGATTCTCGAACTTGTTTTCCTTTGGGATCTTGGCGTTTTAAATACCCGCACTTTTTAAACTCCTAATTATACTTCACTTTATGACCTTTCAACAATTCTTACACAAGGTCAACCATCTCAAATAGCCATTTGATAAAAACATGTGTGAAGTGTTAAAAGCGTTTTGCTTGTATGATAAAGTAAAGAGAGAAAAGAATTATCGGAAAGGGGTATTTTGGGTATTCCTCAAATGTGTAACTAGCCTAGTTGGTATCCAACTAAAGATAGAAAGGGCTAGTTAGGAACCAAGGGAATATTCTTAGAATATTCTTTGCTTGGTGTAAAAGGAGGGAAAGATTTGAAATTTGAATTTCAAGTTCAATAACACACATGTTGGATAAGAGAGGATGAGGTGTGTGTGAGTTGTCATGATGTGACATATATGAGCCTCTTGATCTTGTTTAAAATTGATGGTTAAGATGAGAAGAGTACACTTGGATAAGTGGCAAGATCAAGGGTAGAAAGAAGGTTGTGTTTGTTATGTGAGTAAGAATAGAATGTTTGTGAAAGGAGTTGTGTTTGTTTGAGATGAAGCATCAATCCAATGGTTGAGAATAGAATGAGGGAGTTTGAATTGATGAGGTGGTTTGATCAAGAGTAGAGAAGAAAGTGTGTTTGTTGTGTTAGTTTGAAAAGCAATCCAAGGGTTAAGAATAGAAGAGTGTGTGAGCTTAGATTGGTGACATGTCTTGATCAAGGGCTGAGATGAAGAAGTGTGTGTGTATGTGTAATTTGAATTATATGAAGAAGAAGATGAATAGTAGATATGTAGTGGAGAATGTTTTAAAAAGATATAAAAGATATTGGTTGAGAATGTAGGAGACATGAGGTACAACAAGTACAAGAGAAGTACACTGTGTAAGGGAATATGAGTTGGCATTGTTGAGGATAAGATTTGAGGTTTATTTGGTGAAGGGTTATGTAAAGAAGGGTTTTAGGCTTGAAGAGTGTTTAGGAAGATAAGTATGATGTTGATAGTGTTTAGGAGAAATCAAAGAATTGATTTGGGTAAATAATCACATTGCCAATAAGAGAGAAAAATGTGGGCATATGTGATTATGGGATGGTTTAGGAAGAAGATGATAAGAGTGTATGTAGAAGAGATGAAATTACTTGTTGGGTAAGAAGGGTAAACAAGTGATTAGATAGAATGGGTTGAAGGAGTTTATGGAAGAAGTGAGGACTTGTGCATGTGAGGAATACATGTGAGTTTGTAAAACATTTGTATAGGTAAGGAAGTGAGAAAAGTTAAAGTATGATTAACTTTTAACTACCACAAACTCAATTAGTCATTTAGACTTTAATCTATGATAATCAATAATGGATTTGATCACTAATCATCTTGATGCAAACAAGCTAAGTGATTTGCATCGTAAGTAAAGCATATCCCATAACGGGAAAGGATGCGTTTACGCAAAGTGACCTTTGACTTAGTTTGACCAATAAGGGAGTCAAACCAGTAACATGATTAGGATCAATTGTAAATCCGAGCAACAATGGATTTGATCATTAATCATTTTGATGCAAACAAGACAAGTGCTTTGCATCATAAGTAAAGCATATCCTGTAACAGGAAATGATGCATTTACACAAAGTGGCCTTTGACTTGGTTTGACCAATACGGGAGTAATAACCGTTATATGATTAAGATCACCGTAAATCCGGATTAAGGTCAAATGATTACTTTTGCTTGTTGGTATGTTGAACGTATGATCATACTAGGTTTAGAAAGAAGTTTCGGCCTTGGCTAGAGGCGTTTGATAAAAGATTTGAGTTGGCGTTTTATAAAAAATGGGAGGATTCGTTTTTGCTCCTCTCTAAGTCTAAACCTCATTTGGAGTGTTCCCAACTGCTCAAATATCATATACATACCTTTATTAAAGTTTCCACATGTGTCGGGTAAGAGGAAAGCTGACAAGTGATAAATCCGCAAAACGGATTTCGCGTGTGGCGCACTGGCCACGCGCTGATGCGTGCCCAGCGCACCAGATGGTGAAATCCAATTTTGCAGATTTAAGCTACCGTTTGTGATTTTACGTTTTGCGAATGTTTATTTTACATCATTAAAACATAAAGGAGATCATAGTCAATGTTGCACCAACAATCTGATACTCCTAGTTAATAGGATTAAGAATTCTTCCATGAACTAAGGCATGGTGTGGAACGAAGGTGCTTCCATAATCCAGGGGTATGTTATTTTCGTCACACCACTCAATATACCTTCTTTCCCTGACTGTGTCATCAATCTTGCTATTTCCATACTTAATTAGGAGAAGGTCGGTGAAAAGCATTTCCTTTCCCTTTTCGTTTCATCTTTCATTATCATGATTGCATCTCCATTGCTTTATGTTTCCTTGTTCATCTAGTCCATGGATTCTATCTCCCCCGTTGTATACTTTTGAATTTGGGTCATAGGTAGGCCAAAACTCAAATTTGCTATTTCTCAAAACTTGAAGTCGTTTACAGTAATGCAATCTTGGAGCTGTTTTCTCAGACTCAGCCATCTTTGTCATCCCTTTTTATCCTTCACGATCTTCCTGCATATTATCACTAACAAAAGTATCTTCGTTGTTTTGCTTAGTTAAACATAGGTAGTTATGTTTTCGTACTCTAAAAACAAAGGAGACTCATATGAGAAAAGATCATTGCCTATTTCTAGAGGGTTGAATTTTTATTAATTTCCCCCCCCTTCCCGTTGGAATCAATTATCAAGCATGCATTTTTGACAAGGAAAAAAAAAAAAAAAAAACCCCCCCAAAAATTTTTCGAATGTTGGCCATTACAATTCATATAAAAAACAATTGTATCCTCTCTAACCCGTAATAAAATTTCCTTATCAAAAACATCAATCCTGGCATGAATAGTGGCAAGGAATGGTCTACCTAGTATCATAGTTTCATTAGGGTCACCTAGCATATCAATAATCATGAAATCAGAAGGAATAAATTTAATCAATTTTCACAAGTACGTTTTCCCACTATCCTACAGGAGCCTTTTTTGTCATAATCTATCATTCAACCAACATATCAGTCTATAAGATTAGTTATTTTTAGATGGTTAAACATCGATCTTTTGCATGATATTAAACTAGCTCCTAAATCTGTCAAGGCATAAAATTTCAAACTACCAATTGTGCAAGGAAGAGTAAAATTCCTGGATTCAATTCTTTTGGTGGTAGTTGGCATGGTAAAACTCCTTGTTGCCCTTCTTTCATCTCCTTGGGAACCTACACATTATCATCAAAAATAAAAGATACTCCTTGGAGTTCAGTAGTTCCCTTAGAAGAGGCTTCATCGGTTGGCACTTCATTATTAGCAAAGATTGCCTTGCACTGGCCAACTGACGAATCTGGAACTTCATTGGCAGCCTTTACTTGGTAATCTTTTGCCAGCTGCTCAATTTGTGTCTCCAAATTTTTTAATGAAGCATTTTGGTTTCTTGTATTCAATTATGTGCTCTCCTGAATCTTCTTCATCCATTCTTCTATTTCTGCTCTTCTTCGTGTTGATTCTTCAAGGTGCTTGTTCATCAGTTCCTCGAGGCTTGGCTTCTTCTCACCGAAAGGCGGGCGATTATCAACACGAGTGTAGTATCCCGATGGACCTACACAATATCTAGCATCGTTCTCGTTATTATTTGAGAAGGGTCATCCGAACTCTCCGTACTTAACTTCCTCGATGCTTTTAATCTCTTCATTAAGCGGACATTCCTTGTTAAGGTGAGCTCCTCCACAGTTTTCACATCCTACTCGGATAGCATACACATTCTCCTTCAGCTTCTTCATATCTCTCCCAAGACTATCCAGCTTATTTGTGATAACTGCAATTCCATCCGAGCTGTCATTACTCACCCTCCTTCTAGTTGACATGTCGTGCCATTTTTGTGAATGGTCAGCCATAGTTTGGATTACAGTCAATGCATGAGCATGTGTATTATTAGGTATTGGTCCTTGCGGGTCCAGTAGTTGACGAGTCATAGTGCCCAACCCCTTATAGAAGATGTTGACCTTTTGATGGCTGTTTAAGTCGTATGTTGAGCACTATTACAGGAGGTCATTGTACCTCTCCCAAACTTGGTACAATGTTTCATCACCTTCCTTCTTGAAGTTGTGGATTTCCTCGAGCTGCTTAGCCATTTTAGATGGTGGACAATACCTTTGAATGAAAGCGTTTTTGAGCAAATCCCAGAGTGGTTTGATGGTTCTTTTGTTGGAGATAGTCCCCTTCCACCCACCTCTTTTAGCAGCCTGTAGGCAGATGGGGAAAATACCATGCAACATGACTATGTCATGTGTAACTCCTGAAATGTTGAACAAACTGACGATGTCCAAAATCCTTTCCACGTGTTCATAAGCATCGTCATTTTTGTTCCATGAGAAGGTGTCTTCTTTTAATTCTCTCATGAACTGACTTTTGATTTTGAAATTGATATTGCCTCTGATTTCAGGTTTAACCACGCCCAATGCCTGGTTTTCACAAGTCAATGCCAAGTACTGCTCCATCGTGAGTGTGTTGATGTCGGCGTCACCCATCTTGCTTCCTGAAATTAAAAATAACAGAAAATTAGTTCTTAAAACTTAGACAAACAAAAACAGGTATTCAAATTGTAAACTACTTTAGCTCATCTGAGCAAGCACGGCTAACCAAAAAACTGATGCGTAGAATAAAGCGTTAAAATTAATTATTAACAAGTTTTAAATATAAAAAAACTCTTCGATTACCTATCGACCTAAAAAACGCACTAACGGGCAGAGAACCCGATCGTGTGTAATGCAGAATTGGTAAATTCGAGGTCATCCCAAGAGCTAAGTGTTTAAGTTGCAATTATAATTGGTCACAGATTAAAATGGTTGATTATAAATTTAACAAAATTAAAGTAAATAAAACGTGAAATTAAATTACGAGAATTGATCATGGAGAAAAGAGTATTAGCCTAGTTATTCCTTTATTACAGTTAAGATTATGTTTCCTAGTGCAATGTCTACTTATCATTTATGGTGGTTCTAATATCAACATGCCCGATTGAGCACCAAAACATGTCCTATGTATCCTAAGATCTCGGGTCCCCGTTAAAAACGAAGGGTGAGCATCTAGTCTACAGTGATTAACCCTCAACTATCCTAATGACCCGTTTGATGCCAATTATCTCACATCTTGGATGTAAACCCTCCTGGAAGAGTTTTCCCAGAGTTTATAAATACATGTCATACTATAGACGGAGATATGAGCAATCCCTACACTATGGACAGTTGCCAAGCTATCCCTAGTACCCGGTTAACCCTTAGTTCAACAGGTAAGTCTACTATAAGGTCTAACAGGATCTACACTAGCATCAATACTAACAAATCTCGGGGATCATGCAACAGGAAATAAGGATATCCTATAAACGATAATTCAACAGGAAACTAACATCAAAACCATAGCAAAATCATAACAAGGCTAGAACTTAAGGTGCTTAGCCACTCATGCTACAGAATACACAAGAAATAATGGAAGAACTCATGGATTGAGAAAACATTATCATCTTACAGGTTTTGTGATGAATGAATAATACAATAAATAAGTAAAGTGGTCTCTCCCTTGAAGTAGGTGGTGAATGAGCCGAATTTCTATCTCCTTGGAAGCCCGAGATGTTCTCTTGAACTCCTCTGTGAGTCAATGATATGAATGAGCTGAGATTAGGGCTGTATTTATATTATTCGTCTCAACTACGACGTAGTTGAGGGTATAAACTACGCCGTAGTTATGCTTAGTCAGGCTTTCCTTTTGCAGGCTATGTGTAACTACGGCGTAGTTGAAGTGGCCAACTACGCCGTAGTTTTGACTAGACTTGACATCTTTAGTACTTCGTGGTAACTACGGCGTAGTTGAATCGGGGCAACTACGCCGTAGTTTCTTCTAAGCTTGCTTGGATTCTTTAATTGAACTATGGCGTAGTTCAATGTGGTAACTACGCCGTAGTTATGACTTGGCAGCATAACTTCATCATTTTACTTGTCCAATTCCCGTGTCTTTTCGCTCCGACGTCCATATTTTCATGTAAATGAAATATGAGGAGATTAAGGGGGTGTTTGGGATGTGCATTAATATGAAATACGTATTATGCGTTTGGAAAATGAATAATCAGATAATCACTTTTACAAAAAAAACGTGGAGATAAGAATTATTGTATGGATTTGATTATGTTGGCAAATTAAAATAATTAATAGCTTAGCGAATGAAATGACTAAAATGGACATCATGATACATGATATTAACAACAGTGAACTACTTTTATCATAAAATAATTATGGCACTTTTGTCATTTGAGGTGGGACCCTTTGTGCGTTTTGGAACTGGAACAATAAGGGTGCTTTTTGAAAAATGGCGGTTTTGCGGCTATCTACACGCAATAATCACTTTTTCAGTTTCCCTTGCCAAACACTACAAATTGCTTATTTGCGTTTTTTTGAAAACGCAATAAACGACGTCCATATTTTCATGTAAATGAAATATGAGGAGATTAAGTACATATTCTAACCATAAATAGACAATTATGAACGTTTATTGAGGGATTTTGATACAAAAAGGTATCGAGTATTTGATGTTATCATGTATACACATGCATATAATTGTTAACGAGACAGATTTTAAGACCCATAAAACTTTTACGATCTTAGGCAGTCGCCCACCTCGCACATCCTAAAAAACGACTATGAATATATGCAATTCCTTATTTCTATTATGAGTAAATTGCATTTTAGTCCCCATGGTTTGGCCAAATTGCATGTTTGGTCCAAATCATTACGAAAGTGCAGCGGTAGTTCTCATTTTGAAGTTTGGTATGCATGTTTGGTCTCTGGCCAAATACAAATGACTAAAATACCCTTGGTCAGGGCAGAAGGAGAAAAGGGTATTTTTATCATTTAACTTTGATCAAGAACCAAACATGTAACCAAAACTTCAAAATAAAAACGACCGTTTAAGAACAAAACATGCGATTTGACCCAATCATAAGGACAAAAATGCAAGTTAGGGGGTGTTTGGTGTGTTGCCATGAATCACAATGGGATTAGGATTTGATATGAAGTGGAATAAGAATAGGTATGATAATTTTAAAAGATTTGTTTGGTTGATAAATTGAGTTTGTTATTGTTTATAAATTGTGAAAGAACAAAAAAGGAAATAGCAAATACTGTAAGTATATAGCTTCATTAATTGAAGAGAGAGAAAAATAAATTAATAAAACCCACCCATATGGTATGGAATGAGTCTTTGGATTTTCATACAACTATTCATTCTAGATATCATAAAATTTAATAAACCAAACACTTATTTATGAGATGATTCTCAATCTTTCATTCTATAACCCTTTAACAAACAGCCCCTTACTCTTCTATTACACTAACCCATGTAAAAGAGTAAAAAATATCATATTATCCACTCGACAATCATACAAACCGACCTACCTGCATGCTTACACTCATAACTAGGGGTGCTCATGGTCCGAAAACTGGACTGAACCGAAATGGTCCGGTCCGGTCCAGTTGAGTCTAACAAGGCATAATTGTCGGTTTTTTCGTAGGACTGAACCGGACCGAGGACCGAAAATAAAGAAAAGAATGGACTGAGAACCGGACCGAAATAAGTTCGATCCGATACGATCGGTCCGGTTCATGCCAGTTTTTTAATCCGGTCTGGTCCGCGATCCATTTTGCTCACTTCTAATCATAACGGTGCACTTAATATAATACCATGTCTATCACCATAACATACGTATCAATTATTTAATCTTAACGGTGCACTTAATATAATACCATGTCTATCACCATAACATACGTATCAATTATTTAATTACATAATATTTAATCATGCACCCAACGGTACAATTAACCTCGAAACAACAATGTGAAACCAAAAGAATCTAACCCATTTTTTATTCCAAACATTTGCAATAAAAAAACTTGATAACATTATGTTCATTCTTTACTTGTCAGATGTGTTTATAAAAAGTCTTTTTACTTTTTGGGTTATTATTTGTCTACATTTCGTTTTTATATATACAGGAACAAGTAATGTTGTTACAATTACTTTTAAGGAAAATGCTAAAAGTGGTCATAAAATCCACCATTGTCCACTTATCAGTTAAAAAAGTATTTTTTTTTTTAAATTTACATTGCGTTCTTTTTTAAGAGAAGAAAGTGAAAGAAATAATAGAAATAAAAAAAGTGTGTTCTTAAGATTATTTTGAAGAAGTAAATGGAAAGGAACGAGGATAAAGTGAAGGGTAATAACATGCTTCTTAAAGTAAATATTTTCACCTCAATTTTAGGATGAAAGTGGCTGGAAAGATATTGACAAAATTATCTCTACAACCCTGAATTATATTTTGTTTTCTTTTACTTAAACATGTGGGTGAAATTGTCATTTGGACTATTTTTTTATTACTTTTTCTCTTCTTTAAAGAACACAAATAAATTTATAACAATATTTACTTTTCTTCTTCCACCACTTACCATCCTCCCCTTTACCCTCCAGTTCATTTCATTTTCTTTTCAAATAAAAACTCGAGAACAAAGTGTTAGTCATGTGCGATTTTGTTTACAAGTGTTTAAAAGTTGGTAAAGTAATTTTTACTAAACAGTATTAGGCAATGGATTGTAAGGCCCGAGCCTGTGGGTTCGGATCCATTATAGTTTGTAGGTTATAATGTTTATTAGATTGTAAGGCCCGAGCCTGTGGGTTCGGGTCCATTAGGGTTTCTAAGTTATAATGTTTATTAGTAGTATGTTCTATGTTGCACTATAAAAGTATATCAATAATACAATATCTTTTACGGGGTTTTATTATTCTAACATGGTATCGGAGCTCTAGGTCTCATCCTCAGACCTGGTCGGCAACCTTGAGCAGCCGCCTCTACACCACCCCGTCAAACCCTTGCCACTGCCGTTTATCCATTCTCTAAAAAAAATCGGATTAAACCCTAGCAGCCCACTATTTCGGCCATAACTCTCAAACCGTAAGGAGTTAACTGGCGAGGTCAACAGCTGTGGCTTCGTAATTAAATTCCGAAGAAAAGCATATTGAAATCGCAGTCGTAGCCACCGCGACGCGCCGTAACAAGCTGCCATGGTTTTATAATACAAGCGGCTCACTATTTTGCTTATAACTCTCAAACCGCATAGAGTTAGCTGATGCCATCAGCGATCGTAGATTCGTAATTAAATTCCGAAGAAAAGCATACCGGAATATCCACCTCCACCGGTCAGACGCTCCGTCACGCGTCGCGCCGTTATAAGTATAGGCAGTCTTCGAAAAGAAAACAAAATCACTTTTTGTTCGGATTACACGACTGGTTTACCTATCAAAGTCTTGATTTTTTTATCAAGATATCTATCTTTATTTTTTTAGTAATTATAGTTTACACTCCAATTCGAGCTTTCGCGATTTAGCCGCTCGAATGGCAGGGGAGTATTAGGCAATAGATTGTAAGGCCCGAGCCTGTGGGTTCGGGTCCATTAGGGTTTCCAGGTTATGTAAACTCTATATATTGCGTCTCAATAAACATTATAACCTACGGAGTTTAGAATCTCTAACATACAGAAATGACACTTTGTGCAACCGAATTTATATTTTACTGGACTGCTTATTTAAAAAATAAGTTGTGTGTCTCATTTAAAAGATAATATATAAAGGGAAAATTCCATTTGTAGCCAAAAACTCAACCTCATAATGCAATCCTATCCCAAACAAAATGTTTGGCCAAAAGTATCTCAGGGCAACTTGGCATCTGGGCAATTTGCGTGCAGAATTTGACACGTGGTAAAAAAGTACACATTTTTTAGGCAACCTAGTGTACTTTTATGGGCAACTGTCGTACTTTTGGGCAACTTAAGCTACTTTTGGCCAAAGGATAGGATTGCATTTTACTCTTTTTTTAGGCTACAAATGGAATTAGCCCATATATAAATGAATAAAATAGGCACTCTTAACTTTTTGAATAAACAAACGTCTCTAGCAAAAACATAACATTAATAGCATAAAATGTCACTTCAATCTGATAGAGGATTAAATGAGAAGAAAACGTAAAATAAGAAAGATGAGAAATAATTATAATTACATATTTGAGACGCATCAAATAGATTTAGATGCACCCCTAGTCTTTTAGATGCATCAAAATATGTTTTCTACCTCAAAATTAGATGCACATATATGTATTAAATGCATTTCATCAAGTTAATTGAATATTTGCATTTTTCGTCGTCCACTTTTCATTGTTTTCATTTTCAATTAACTTTTAAAACCAATTGGGGGTGCACCTATATGAATATAGATGGATTTAATTTAAATTGATGCATCTCAAATTTTTTAATTTTTTTAGTAGATCCTTACCCACTTAAGTCTAACTAAAAAGAACTTACCAATTTTTAGACACACGTTAATTTTTCAATGTAGTCGGACAATCTAACGGTTGCAAAAGATTATATTCAGAAAATAATTTTCTTTTACCAAAAAAAAATTGGAATTTTATCTTATTTTCTCATTCCCCAATAAGATCAAAGTAAAGAAGTGATGACATTGTTGTTAGAGAGTGGGCCCCACATGTTACTACAAGTCTTCAATCTCACTCACTTTCTTTTATCATCATGTGATATATCTCATCATTTCCTGCTGTCTTTCCTTGTAAAAAAACAACACACTCTGCAGATCTGTGCATGATCCCCATGTTCCATTTCTTCAACTAAACACTCATTCCTTTTTATTTCTCTTCATTCTTTACATTTGTGTTTTGTGTTTGGTTTTTGTAAAGTACAATGGATCCTTTGACTCATCTTGAGTATGCTCTGTTTCAGCTTACTCCAACTAGGACAAGGTAATCTTATTTTTACACATTTTAAGTTGATTTGAGTTGGGTTTTCTTTGTTTGTGATAATTTTGTTAAAAAGATTGTTTCTTGGTATGATTTGAGCTAACTTAAGTTGGCCTTTCTTTGTTAGTGTTAATTTTAGTTAATTTAAGTGGTTTTTGTTTTTCTTGGTGAAATCTGTAAAAAAAGGTTGGTCCTTTAGTATAATTTCAGGGATTATGAGTTGGGTTTCTTTGATAGTGTTAGATTTTTATAAAAAAGTTTTCTTTTGGGCTGATTTGAGGTGGGTTATCTTTTTCTTGGTGAATTTGTATAAAAGGTGGATGCTTTGTTAGATTTCAGGTATTTTGAGTTGGGTTTTCTTTGTTCTTATTGAAATTTTATAAACTTTTGATTTTTGGTTTGATTTCTGTTTTTATGAGCTGGGTTTTGTTTATTTGTGATGGAAGTATTTAAAAGTTTTAGTCTTTTGGTTTGATTTAAGTTAAAATGGATTGGGTTTACTTTGTTCTTGCTTAAGTTATAATGGTTTTTTGAATTTGATTTCATTATTGCTGATTTGTGTTCTCATTGCTTGAGTTAAAACTGTTTAAAATTTTTAACACTTTTAAGGTCTAATTTCAATTTGCTGATTTGGGTCATTTTCAATTCATGTTTCAATGCTTAAAGATTGAATCTTTTTTACAATTCCAGTGTTGATTTATCATTATTTATGCATGATCCATGTTTGAAGATCTTTGAAATGTATAATAGATTTGGTCTTGTTTGCTTATAAAGAATTAAAGATATTTAGTTGTCTGATTATGATTGTGCTAATTATGATTTTCTTTGATCTTGTTTAAACTTTCTTGTAGATGTGATCTTTTGTTATGCTATGGAAGCAAAAAAGAGAAATTAGCATCTGGATTAGTCGAACCTTTCATATCTCACTTGAAATATTTTAAAGAAAATTGTCGGCACCTAAATTCAAACCTTCACAATTATGGGATTTGTTTCAGATCTCCAAAGGGGGTATTCGACACTCTTCCGCCCAACACTACCGCTTACTGGTTCACCAAGTCCACATTCCAAAGGTATGACTTGCTTTTCATTTTGGTTTCCGTTCTATGCATTAAGGCTCGTTGTCATGTTGATTTTATATGTTGGTAAGATGTCACGTCGCTTGTGTGAATTATGTAATAATCAAGTAGTCAAGTAGTCCATAAGTCTCATTAGATGTTAACAACTTAACATGTTATGCTTTATTAAGTAGAAGGTTTGTGTCATAACAATGACTTCTAACCAAAATCCAATAGATTAAATATTGAGTAAAAATTCATTTATGTATTAGTACCTAAACCAAAAAAACTACTAACGAGGTGCAATATTTACAGTTTATTATAGAAATTTTTTAAGGGTTGAAAGTTCTTTATTTTTATGACTTTAAACTAAAACTTTTAAACACTGCTGTTAACTACAAAAAATCGAGGGTACGAATACGCCTGTTAGCCTTCCCTGGCTAATTTCGAGGAACCCATGGAGTGGTTCTATAACGATCCAAATAAATTGTTGTATGTCTCGGGAAAAACTAAGATAAGAATTGAGTGGTCCCATGAGCACCGGTCGACCTACTTAATAAGTAATGCTTTACTATGTGAAGGGGTCCGAGTCGTATAAACAACCTCTTTACAAAATGCAAGGGGCCCTGGAGGCATCACGGTCCACTGGTCCCTGTATAACAATTTGATATATCGATAAAATGTTCGATGGTTTCAGTGGATATAAATCGGAATAAGGTGGTCCATGAGCCCCAATAGTCTTTGACAACAAGGCATGCTTTTATTTTAAAGCTTTTTCAATTGATTGCCTAATTGGAAGGCAAAGTACTATCCTATTCCTACGAGATTCCCTTTGATAAGCTTTTTCTAGTGATAAGCTTGCAGGATTTACAAACGTTTTACTGGTACACGTAGCTTCGTAATAGCGTTTAACTACTAATAAAATGTCTAAATGAGCCGTGACAAAATGGCGCCTATGATTCATAATGATGACAACGGTAAATAGATAATTCAATGACAAATAGTTTAAGCCGCTTAGCTTTTAATATATGAGTTATTTTATTGTAGGCTTGTGCGCTTTATTAACTCGCCTGAAGTTCTTGAGAGGTTTATAAGATTAGAACGAGAAATTTCACAGATTGAGGATGATGAAGAACATACAGGCGAAGGTATAATTCGGAAGTCATAAAGTCAACTGTTGAATTTACTTGTGATGTGTTATGTTTTGGTGTCCATTTGTAGCTTCACCTTGTTTCTGACCTGTTAACAGGAAGCTTATCCTCTGATGGAAGCACCAAGAAATCTGCTGACCCGTCCAAGGTACTTCTTAGACGAACCAGGCCATTAATGACAAAAATACCTCTGATTTTATATATTTGATGGTCGAACATAAATACGCAGCCTTAAGTACTAAACTGAAAAACACTAATCAGAAACTTATATTAAATAAATAATCATTATAGTATCCTAAACTTGATTTGTTTGACCTCGAAAGTCAACTATACCTCTTTCTGAAACATGGCGATTTAAATTCATATGTATCTAAATTGCATATATTTTTTGTTCTAGATCAAAGCTGGTGATGATGTACAAGAAGAAACTTCCAAGTAAGTTGAGCTTCTTATGTATTATTTTATCAAGATTTTGTAATGTCAATATAACTAAGGTTGACTTTTTGTAAATTGTATATGATCAGGATTCAACTTCAGCGGTTATTGGAGACACGAAAAGCAATGCTTCGGAAAGAACAAGCAATGGCTTATGCTCGAGCACTTGTGGCTGGATTTGAAACAGAAAATATGAATGATCTGATATCGTTTGCCGATCAGTTTGGGGCCTCACGTTTAAGGTATGCAATAAGGTTCAAAGCATAGATATACATTTTGACTTTTTAAATTATAAAGACTAATTTATAATGTGCTCGTGTGGGTCCCATCTTGAAACTTTTAGGACTTCTATAATTAAATATTAAATCCTGATGTTTAGATATTTAAAATAAGATTTGTTGTTTAATACAGGGAGGCATGCATTGAATTTAAAGACTTATGCAAGCAGAAGAATAATGATGGTTTATGGATGGATGAATTAGCAGCAATGGCAGCATTCCCTCCTTCAGAACTAGCGTACACTGGTACCTCGGGATTACTAATTGCAACCGAAAGTAATGCTTCAACTCTGAACAACGAGCTCAACTTCGAGACGAATCCAGAAGGTAACACAGATCAGGCATCCTCTACACCTTCAAATGTCCCGATGCAGATGCCATGGCCACCTCAGTATATGTACAATTTTCAAGGCCCACAAGGTCAACGTTACCCATATCCATACCCTGGTATGCCACCGTATTATCCGGCTCATATGAATTGGCCTGGAAATGCTGATGAATCTGGTCATGGCCGCCACCATAGATCATCGTCTAAAAAGAAGTCAAAGTCTATGTTACCTGATTCTTCCTCAGAGGAAGAAGAAGATGATAGCAACGAAGATAATGAATCTGATTCCGTTAGTGATTCGGGCACTGTCTCAAAGCATGAAAAGTCATCTAAAAAGAACAGAAAGAAGTCATCGAAAACAGTTGTTATCCGGAACATTAATTATATTACTTCCAATAGAAAGAATTCTGATGGAGGCAGTGATGATTCCGCTGAAGATGATGTTGATGGTGTTCTTGAAACTTTAGCAAAGCATCATAGCAAATCATCGAAATCACACGAAAAGAAGAAGAAAGGTGCTGATATGGATTCAGAATCCGGTAAAAAGAATGAAAACTGGGACGCATTTCAAAATCTGCTCTTGAAAGATGATGTCGAAGAGGAACACTTTACTATTAGAAACTCGGAAGATGGATCTTATCAGCAAAGAAACGATGCTATGGACGTGGGATCCGAAAGTTACGTGAAGAATCAACCGAAAACGAGGACTAACGACTCATTTGTGGTTCCTGACAGAAACGGAGTCAATGAGTCAAGAAACGTCAACTCTCAGTATTTTGAAAATGGTGAGGGTTATAGGATGAGAGCAAGAGATTCTTCAGATGCTGATATGGTAATTTCGCACAGATATGGTGATGGATCGGATGGAAGGAACAATTTCCGTGATCTTGGATCGGATTCTTCAGTAATCAGAAACAAAAGGGATGAGGATTGGTTTGTGGTCAAGAACTCGGAAGGTCAAACGGGAAGGTCAGCATTTAATGATGACTATGCTTCCATGAAAGGTGATGTCTTTTCCTCTGAAATAAACAAAAAGACCGCACCTGTTGATGATTCCTTCATGGTACAACCGCACACAACGGATGTATATGAACAATGGCGAACAGCGGATGTTAGCATGATTGAGAGTGGTAACAAACAACCTGAGGTCGATGAGTCTAGTCAGGTGGCGAAAACTGGGTACTACGAGCCAGATGACCTTTATCTGATGGTCTCACGTGATACTGGAGTTGAGCCATCCGTTAGGTCCTCGTGGACCCCAGAAATGGACTATGCGACCGAGGCTGCATTCACAAAGTCTGAACCCAAGCCAGCTCCAGTTGAGACAAAAGAACCAACTGAAGAGTCTCCAGTCAAAATTAAAAAGAAGGTGACAAAGACTCGACCTTTGTCAAGGTCTCTTCCAGCTGACAAGAGGTTACCGTTTGTGAGTCGACCCGTTGTTCACAAGAGCAAAAGAGAACAGGTACGAAATTTATTATTTAGATGCCTTGTTATCAAAATAACAACATTTTCTTGTTATCAAAACAACAGTTTTCTTGTTTTTCTTGGTATCTTGAATCGTTTGAGGCGTTTATAACTTTATATTATTGAAACAGGAGGATGAGATTCGAAAGAGAGTGGAAGAAATAGCAGCCGAACGACAAAGGAGAATTGCTGAAAGAACCGCAGCAAGTGCTGGTTCAGGTTCTACCAAAAAGCCAGTTAACCCAAGGGGCGTTTCTAGTCCACTTAAGAAGAAGACAACCGGCGTGTGATATGCTGGTAAAAAGTTTACGTAAAGAAAAATTCACACACATCCTACTTACACGAAGACGACTGTTATTACAGACTTCTTGATTTGTGTTCTCATGTTTTCGCTTGGTAGTTGTGAGTTAGTGTATAATACATTCATACAAATACGATGATGATACGGGTATTTTTATTTTTGATAATAATTTTTTTGTATGTATAAATGTATATTTATGTTACTTTGTAATAAAAATGTTTGTTGTGAAAATCATGGAACTGGTTTATCATTGTCTTCAGTTTTTTTGTTCGTCTCTCTTGTCCTTAAAATTTTGATGATTGTTGCACTCTTGTAAGTTGTTGAGGGCTCGATTTTTGAAACTGGTTGTCTGAGAAGATTACGACGTGTAACTTGAGCTAGAACAAGTTTTTATAATAATACTCGAGGTTGAGCTCGTAAAGTTTATCATCATTCGAGTTGAGACAGTAACCTCTTGTATCACAACCCAAAGTCTCAGCAAACTAGTTTTTACATTTCTGACTACACGACCTTGTATAAGCTCCAAAGAATTACCATAAGCTTTTACATTGTTAAGCCATTAGCCGATTCAAGTCATAATTAGTGCCACATAACTCGACCTATGCATAATAAAGCTCCTGTTTCAAATAATTAAATTGGCCATGTTTCAAATAGATGATAAATTCTTCAAAAGAGCTTGGAGTATTATTGGGAAGGATGTTTGTGTTGGATTGTGGTAGTCGAATTAGCACGAATACATTACGAATATGTGAGCCTATTGGGGGCACACACGTTAATACACG
>BQNB010050890.1:0-41286 GCA_026074375.1 Tanacetum coccineum | reverse complement strand
TTTTCTAGGGACTTTCAACATACATAAAATGATGTTCTCAACATAAGTACAAGTTTATAGTCATTTTGATTTTAAGTTTGTTTTGAAAAATCATTCATGTGTATTTGTTTCACTAGGCTCTTTTAAGTGCCGTATTTGTGTACCGAGTCTGCTATGAACTGTTATCCATCTAACAAGTTGTCGTCATAATGTCCGATTTTCCTCACATTGTAGTGGTTTTTGAGGGATTTAACTGGAATGCTTAGAGGTGTCATGTACACATTCTATCATGTATGATGTTATGCGCATTGTAGATCATCTTTGTTTATACATGGACATTTCCGGGGACAAAAATGCATGCATTTGGTTGGTATACTTTTGTGTATAAAATCAACCAGTAAATCACATGCAATATATGTTAGTTGTGAGTAGTTTATGCACTTCTATTTTGAGTTGTGTTTGCATCTAAAAAAATTGATGACATTTGCTCTGTTTTGTAATAAAACATGATTCTGAACAAAAATCACATGTGATTCTGTAACAGATTCTATTAGCTCACAGAGACCAACTTTATCCATCTGAGAGTAAAAAGAATTCTCCAAAAGTTTCACAAATCAAGGGTCACGTTAGTCAATTTTAAGATGTGCTTCGAATCAACAATGTATAGGCAAGAAGTATATTGCAAAACTAGCGAGAATTGTTGTTGATGAACAAGCGACGCATATTGATGCATGTGAACAAGCGACGAGAATTGATGCAGCTCAACAAGCGACCAAACCCTTCTTGAATATCATACTTTGTTTAGATTTGCATTTTCCATATCATACTTTCTTTAGATTTGGTTTTTTCTTTATTTATGTTGCATCGATGGAAATGTGTTATGTGGATCTTAATTCAACTATATATAATTGAATACATTTTGTTTCATGTTCTAGCAAATTTGGTATTTTTAACTGAATAAAAAAAAATAAGTTGTAAACTTGTACAACTTTATACAAAAACATATATGATTCATAACTAAATCACATGTGATTTGTTCTCAAATATGTGATTTGTTCTCAAATCACATTATACAAAAACATATGTGATTCATAACTAAATCACATTTGATTTGTTCTCAAATCACATGTGATTTTATCAAATCATATGTGATTTTCTCAAATGAAATGTGATTTTCTAAAATCACATGTGTATCTTTTAATCTTTATAATATATCATCATTCATATACTATTAAGATGAGGACGTTTGCTTAGTTAGTTTCTAAATGGAGGCTCAACTGTTAATGAGATAGTTTAAATGAGGTTGAATATGGACTAACATATAGGTTTGTGTATCCTGTTTGGGTCAAGTTTCTTACCTCGGTTGTAATACTTTGTGGATGTAGGGGTTTCCGAGTAGTGTGACTCCTATTACATTCCTTTTCAGACATGGGATTTATTGCAAGTTTGAAATATGTTATTGCTCATAGGAAGTACTGTATGAATTTTTTAGGGAATGTTTTAAACTTTTAATGGTTTTGATCTTTTGTAGGGACTTTCAACATACATAAAATGATGCTCTCAACATAAGTACAAGTTTATAGTCATTTTGATTTTAAGTTTGTTTTGAAAAATCATTCATGTGTATTTGTTTCACTAGGCTCTTTTAAGTGCCGTATTTTTGTACCGAGTCTGCTATGAACTGTTATCCATCTAACAGGTTGTCTTCATAATGTTCGATTGTCCACACATTGTAGTGGTTTTTGAGGGATTTAACTGGAATGCTTGGAGGTGTCATGTACACATTCTATCATGTATGATGTTATGCGCATTGTAGATCATCTTTGTTTATATATGGACATTTTCGGGGACAAAAATGTATGCATTTGGTTGGTATACTTTTGTGTATAAAATCAACTAGTAAATCACGTGCAATATATGTTAGTTGTGAGTAGTTTATGCACTTCTATTTTGAGTTGTGTTTGCATCTAAAAAAATTGATGACATTTGCTCTGTTTTGTAATAAAACATGATTCTAAACAAAAATCACATGTGATTCTGTAACAGATTCTATTAGCTCACAGAGACCAACTTTATCCATATGAGAGTAAAAAGAATTCTCCAAAAGTTTCACAAATCAAGGGTCATGTTAGTCAATTTTAAGATGTGCTTCAAATCAACAATGTATAGGCAAGAAGTATATTGCAAAACTAGCGAGAATTGTTGTTGATGAACAAGCGACGCATATTGATGCATGTGAACAAGCGATGAGAATTGATGCAGCTCAAACAATGCGACCAAAACCCTTCTTGAATATCATACTTTGTTTAGATTTGCATTTTCCATATCATACTATCTTTAGATTTGGTTTTTTCTTTATTTATGTTGCATCGATGGAAATGTGTTATGTGGATCTTAATTCAACTAAATTTAATTGAATACATTTTGTTTCATGTTCTAGCAAATTTGGTATTTATTTGTAACTGAATAAAAAATAAGTTGTAAACTGTACAAACTTTATACAAAAAAATTTGTGATTCATAAATTAAAATCTCAACTATGTGATTTGTTCTCAAATCACATATATACAAAAACATATGTGATTTCACTAACTAAATAACATGTGAGAGTTGTTCTCAAATCACATGTCGATTTTATTAATAATCATATGTGATTTTATCAAAATCAAATGTGATTATCTAAAATCACATGCGATGTGTTCACAAAATTTACATACTGTGATTTGTTCACTAAATATTACATACTGTGATTTGTTCAAAAATTACATACTGTAATTTGAGACAAATCACATGTGATTTAAGAACAAATCAAATGTGATTTGAGAACTGATTGAGAAACACTCAGAATTTTGATTAAACATTCTCTTAGGTCTTAAACTTTCCCATTTTATAACATTTGCAAATATAAAAAAATAAGAATACAAATGTAAGTTAATTAAACAAAATGGAGGTAAATCCATTTCATATTATAAAGAGATATATTTATCAGTTTTACAAAAAAAAAAATTTCTAAACTTACCCAAAAGGCAAACTAAAAAACATAAACAAAATACAACATCAGTTAACTACGGATATACCAATCAGTTTCCCAAAAGATACATTCACAATCCCTTAGGACCATTAGTTTTTTCATTCACTCACTCTTCACTGAATCAACCTCTTTTGATTTTGGTTTATCAGGAGTCTTGGGATTAGGCTTCAGATCGACAGTCTTCTTAGTTGCTTCCTTTGCAGCCTTTAAATTCAGTTTAAGCTTATGCCCAACAGGTTTATTTTTTACAGATCCACCTGCATCAAACCACAAGCTAATTGTTTAATAACTAAAAATGTCATATAACGCAAAGAATAACAATATTCTACAACTTTAGCTGCAACAAAACTATATATTTATCAACATTAATAACACATACTTGGTAATACCAATGAGTACTCAAGACATCAATAACACATACATATTAGCAACAATAAGAACACCAGACACCGTCTTAAACTGTGTATTCTTTTGATGGGTTAAATATCATCATTTCTGAGAAAACAATTTCATTTTGGACAATTGTAAGCCAAGGAAGCTTATGTGCTAGGCCATGTATTACACGCAATTGATAGTCATTAAGATAGGTTACGCTTTCAGCTTGATAAAATAGTTACGGAATTCGTAGCTAAACGGTGCATTTGTACTATAAGACGATCTAAATGGAAAATACACATTGTTGTTGTCCTCTCTTTTCTTGTCCACGTAAGGTCAAAATTGAACCTTATAGAAGCTATGTTTGAATTTTCTTTGTTATAATGCGTTAGCTACTTGGGTTTTAAGTCACTTCAAGATGTAATGTTAAAATATAAGGCAATACAATAGCATATAAAATAGGTAATGGGAGCGCTAAGATATCTTGAAAATAGTGTTCAGTAATTAGACTGCATAGATATTGCTCCAAACTTGTTATTTTCTAGAAAACCAATGATAGGACGTACCTGGTAGATTGTCACTTTAATTGTAGCGTAACATACTAACATGTTTTCAATTCAACTAGCTTCATAATATAAACAAAATGGAGAAAAACTAAATATTATGCAGTTGTATAGTAGTTTTGCCCCTGCTGCAACCATAAGTAACAAAAATAACTGTCTTCATTTTCTTAAAGACAAAATTCTACTACTTTACAGTAAATGACCCACCATAGGATCATAAACAGTAATGGCAAATAGAGATTAGCTATGTTTTCCGAATTCACAAATAAATCACTTAAGTACCCAGTTAAACAGAACCTACATTAACCATATAATTACAATTGCACCCATTTACGTCGACTACTTTTTTGTTCTACAACTCAACAATATGACTTGCTAAATGTTTTTCACTCAATTGAAACTAACCACCTCAAAACACATTTCACAATTTCAATAACTACGTTACATCAAACAAACAGATTACTTGCTCAAATACAACAATAGTAACATCAAAAAGTAGCATTCGCGTAAACCTTTACACATCATCATCCGTAAATGTATAGAGCTAAGATCATATTCACATAGCAACCATACTTAAAATTTGATAAACCAAACTGAGATAAGAACTTAAGTTACCTAAGATCGATACGCCATGATTTCCAAACGCGTATTAACCAGATCACAGCTCCGTATCGCTCTTCCGAGTGCCTTAATCTGTACAAAGACCAACCAAAACAATGCATATCATCAGTCGAATTACGTTTAATAAAATCTCATGTCTCGCATTACGACGATACGGGGTATCCAAAATTCAGTTACAACACGCTTTCATGAACTCAACAAACTTAAAAAAAACCTCAATTTTTGATTTTCTTCATACCAAAAATAATAAACTTTTTATAAAAAAGAAAATTATAAAAGTAACTAATCATTCTCTTCCTTTATAATCCATTAGCAACAGATGGCCAGGCTACAAATCAGTGTCCAATTTTCCTTTGTCACATCCCAAAACACAAACCCTAGAGACCCTAATAATCCAATTACACGTCACCATGACATCAATGGAAGCGGCGACACTCTCCAACGACGTCGCAACTGTCGGATCCCTTGCCGGAGTTCTGGCAGCAACCGCCGTGACGTCGGTCGTTAGAACAACTGATTATGCGTGTTTTTTGTTTTGATGTGTGTGTGTATTTTTTGAGTGGTGCAAACAGTATATAAAAATGAGAGGGGTTGTGTAAAGTTAGTTGGTACAACTAGCTATATAGTATTATAGATTAAATTATCGTTCATTAAGAAATAAAATATTATTAAAAAATGAGTTATCTGTAGATTAAACAGAATGATAAATGTTAAGTTTGTTAATACATAAAAGAGGGTAATAGGACTAATGGGTTTTGCTAAAAAAAAAAAAAAAAGAAAAAGACTAATCCGTTAAGAAAAAACTATGTGAAAGAAGTTTGTATAAATATAGAGGATTATAACATATAGTAATACTTACAACTGTTCATATTCAATTCAATCAATATTATTAATCAGTATTATCACGTCTTAGATATTACATGGTAATGAGTCTAAGATCTTAAAATCTAAAGCTATTTTTCTTTTTTCCATTTCTCTTCATCGACTCAAACTCACAGTCGACATGGGGAAGAAAAAAAACAAAAGCCTTTCGTTCAAAATGTTGTGATCCGATAAAAATAAAATAAAAAAGGCATCCTTTCTTTGGATCGTTTTGCTAGTTGTCGGTATTGCGGATTGGGATATTAGTAGGCCTATTGTAGATTCATATATGGGGAATTTTGTTGTAACGCTGTTGATCGGTTTAGTTAGTTCGGTTAATTTTTTTTATCAACCTGAAAATTGAATCGAATCGAACTAGATATCAACTGAACTGAACCAAGAACCGAATTTGAATTCTGTTCGGTTTTCGAGTTGACCCGAATAACTCGAATTTTACTATTTATTAATTTTTTTTAATAATTACATAGATATTTAGCAAAAAAATATATTTCATACTTAAAAAATGTTTTTTTATATTAGGATAAATTTTTAACGGTATAAATATATATATATATATATATATATATATATATATATATACATATATATAAATATGATTATATAAATTATATATATATATATATTATATAAAATATATATATAAATATAATATACTATATACATATATATAGGGGCGCGAATATAATGAGAACACAATTTTAACGCAAACTTTACATACACTCTTATTTCAAACCAATCACAATTTAGTTAATATTAAATGTTTTCATTAATTGTAAAATGTATATTAGTCAATCACATTTTTTATGCCCCAAAAAAAAAATAACAAATTAATAACTAATAATGTCTTGACCTTTTTAATGATGTTGTACCCGATGACATTATTTTACATGGACAAATATATTTTACTTTATTTCTATTTATTTAAATAAAAAACGTTTTTTCAAATCCCTTAATTTTCGAAATTTAAAAAAAATATGTTTTTTATTACACTTTTTTTAATTAAAAATGTTTATTTATTAATTCATAAAAACGTACGAAGAAAAAATAATAGTTTTTTTCTTCTTTTGCATTTTTAGCCAGTACATATGTTTTAAAATCAATAAAAAATTTACTATTATTAATAGTAAAACACAATTTCACTTTTTCGAATTTTTTATTTTAAAAAACGTTTTTAAAATCATTTAATTTTTCACATTATTTTTTTATTTTATATTTGTCTTTTAACAAAGATGTTTAAAAAAATTATTTTATATTTGTCTTTTAACATACATGTTTTCACAAAAATGCATATATGTTTTTTTTAACTTTACATATGTTTCTTGCGTACAATTGTGTAGTCATAACTTATTCTACTAAAAAATGTTAATTACACATATGTTTCTGATGTACATTTTTTAATATTTTAAACTTATAACTAAAAACATAACCATGTACATGTAACCTCTAAATTTATAACAAACCGAAACATAAATAATATACACAAAAATTGATACAAAATGAAATACAATTCAAATATATTGTTAAAAATATACACGTCATTCAAAAAATATTAGTGCACACTTCCACGAACATACGTGTACGCTTCACTTTCTCATCAAATTTGTTAGAACACACGAGTACCCTTCCAAAACACATATGCACTCTTTCAAGAACATATGTGTACTCCTCCACGAACATACATGTACGCTTCGCTTTTTCATCAAATTTATTAAAACATACGAGTATGCACCTATATTATTTTACACAATTGAGTTTGACGGTTTCCCTATATTTACATGTATTTCTCCTCATTTGACACTCTCATGGTTTTCGTATTCGTCGTCGTCAATGTGTTCTTGTGTATCATTCTCCTTGTGTCTTTACGTCTTTATCATGACCAACTTCTCTTTAGAAAGTATGTACGAGTTGAAGACACATGTGCATTCTTTATAATAGTCATGGTTCACATTTTTATCAAATATGTTCAATACCTGAAATTACAAACAATAGTCATTTTTCTTTATTGTAAACAACTAGGATACACATATGTACATTCTAAACACATATGCAACAATCCAAACATGTATGTACAATTAAAAACATATATGTACAATTAAAAACATATATGCACACGTCTTTTCTTGAATGTATGCGGACATTAAAACATATATGCACACCACTTTTGCAAATCCTAGCGAATGAACGAGTCAGCATCACACAATAAAGTTAAAAGATAATTTACAAACAAAGAAAAGCCATGACATAAATAAAACTAATCAGTAGCACTTGTAAGTAACCAAACTACTCACTATCATCACGCTACTAAAAATAATTGATAACGCTCATCAGTATTCCAATCATAACTGCTAATAAACCAACTAAATCACAGTCAAACTCACAAAGATTTTAACTTTTATTTCAAAAAATAAAATGGGGCACGAATAATGAAGCCCATAACTGATCCATCAAATCTTTACCTTCTTATGTGGTGTACATGATTTCTTATTTTTTATATGCTTGTTTTGAAAGGTTAGACTAAAAAATCAATTACAAAACATTGATACATATCATCATATGAGATAATCATCAAGGATTTCTGAACCCATCGATGATTTTCATCAAGGATAAATCAAAAAACAGAAAATACAAAAAATAATATAAAGATACATACCTTATCATCATATGAGATAATCAGATATATTCAGATCGATGAGATGGGGGCAAGAATAAAATGATCTCCATTGTGTATGCTTCGAATCTTCAATAAGTGAATTCTTTAATTGTGATGGAAATACGTCTGTAAAAGCACCAATTGAAAAAATATAGACGCCATTATCATGGACGTAGTCAATATCTTCAAAATTAGCTTTAAACACAATAATATTACCAATCTTTATCTAACTCTTCATTTACATCTACAAAAAAGCATAACAATTCCTCAAGAACGAGTTATATCCCTTATACATATAGAACACCTATAATAAGGTACCAAGTTCAAGAACAAGTTATATCCCTCATATAAATTAATCC
Source organism: Tanacetum coccineum (assembly GCA_026074375.1). Classification (NCBI taxonomy): domain Eukaryota; kingdom Viridiplantae; phylum Streptophyta; class Magnoliopsida; order Asterales; family Asteraceae; genus Tanacetum; species Tanacetum coccineum. The sequence goes on along the minus strand of BQNB010050890.1, from coordinate 32,827 downwards.
CTTGGCAATCATTACTTCAACCAAGTACAAATAGATTTTTTGTCAAACAAAAATCAACGAACTACAAAAAATCAATAAATATCAACCAACTACAAAAAATTAACGATTAATTAAATTGTTAGTCAAATAAAAATCAACCAACTACAAAAAAATAATATATAAAATAACTAAAAAAAGTTGCAGATCTTTAAAACCTATCATTATTCCGGTACCTATTAATTTAATCAAACCAAATTAGAATACCTTGCCTATAACCATAGTTTGGATGCGTTATACACTATAACATGAACCATGCCCTTAAAAGGGCGATGAAAAGGGTCCGGAAATAACGATAAAAGGGTGATGAAAAGGATGCGTAAATCACTAATTTTTTTAATGGAGGAACAGAGAATGGAGTAGTAGGTTGGCGTGTGGACATGGATGATTGTGGAAAAGCAATATTAAATTAAGAAATTAAATTGGATGAGTGAAAATAAGGAATTTAATGTAGATTAAAAAAAGAGATCAGGTTTGACTTTGAATAAGTTGTGTTGTATTTTAATCATTTGACTTTTATATAACTATTTATTCTTGATTGCTTAATACAAGGAACATTTAATGTAAATGGTTAAAATGAAATTACTTTATTGTCCTTTAATCAATTATTTAATGTAATATGAAATTATAATTAATTACAATTATGCCACAAGCTTTAATAACCATTGATCAAAAAAATAAAGGGCCCAGATTGATTTAAAATGGTTCTGTAAAGTTCTGCACTTTAAATGAGTTCTCAATATAACACTTTACTATATACATATATATATATATATATATATATATAAAACTTATGTATGGGGCTAACTATGAGTGTGTAAATATGAATTAGTGACTGGATGTCACCTCAATGATGACATGACACACATTTTGCATTAATTTTTTGATTTTTTTTTTAATTTTTTGATTTTTTTTTAATTTTTGGATTTTATTTTTTTTAAATTTTCGGATTTCTTTTGGATTTATTTAATTTTCGGATTTTTTTTTTTTAAATATTGTTCATAACAAGGTTCGAACTTGTGACTTAAGGTTAAGTTCCAAGTAAGTTTACTAACTGAGTCAAGCCACCATTTATGTTTTATTATCCAAAACTATAATAATATATTTAAAAAAAACAATCTTCAAAAATATATCAAGATATATACTTCAAAATATATTAAGATATACTCTATAATTATTAAGATATACTTCATAATTATTTTCTTTAATTTTTGGATTTTTTTTAATTTTCGGATTTTTTTTTTTAATTTTCGGATTTAATTTTTTTTAATTTTCGGATTTATTTTTTGGATTTTTTTAATTTTCGGATTTTTTTTAATTTACGAATTTTAAAAAAAAAATATTGTTCATGGCAAGGTTCGAACTTGTGACCTAGGGTTAAGTTCCAATTAAGTTTACCAACTGAGCCAATCCACCATTTGTGTTTTATTATCCAAAACTATAATAACATATTTTAAAAAAACAATCTTCAAAAATATATCAAGATATACTTTAAAATATATTAACCATTAGCATTCACTACATATTATTGGTATCTATCTAGCGTAGTGGAAATCATAAGATGTACTCCATATAAAAAAATAGTAATATTTATATCTTAACCATATGATATCAAATATGTGTAATGTGAATGTATTTATTTAAGCAGTTATAGTTGAGGGACAAGAATGTAAAACTAACCCGTAGCTACGGCTCCTGCTATAACTACGATTGCGGCTTCTAGCACGATGAGGTGGAGATGGTTAATTAAACATTTGTGTTATTAAATTTAAAGGTCGGACTATAGACATGTGAAATTAGACTTGNAAGAAAATGCGTACAGTGGCTGGAGACGGCGTCACGATTCACTGTGATGGAGTCAGGACGTACAAAGGACGGCGTCAGGATTTTGACAACGACGTCAGGATCCCTAGAAGATACGGCGGGGTGGCAGCGTCAGGATTATAACGCGACTCCGTCGAGCTTGTTTTCCTATATATACAAACTCGTTATTAGGGTTTTAAGGGTGTAACTTTTGGGAGACGAACCCTACCTTTAGAAGTCGATTGTAGCAACTATTAGGCTCGTTTTTAGGGTGTCAAAACCCTCTTGTATCAGCCTTAAACACGTGTTTTAATCAAGTAAAGTCTTCTATCTTTTATTTTTCAATATGTCTATGTGTTGTTTGATTGATTCTTGTTCTTCGCTTCCTTATAATATGCTAGGCTAGATTCATTAGTATTTACTTATGATTGCATGAAATTAAGTTTATAGACCCTTTTAATATTGCTTCTTGTGATGGATGTGCGTGTTAGGCTCTAGAAAACTGGCTATAAAATATTACATTAGCATAGACGTCTAGGGAAACGCGAGTGTGTATAAAGGATATCATCGGTAACAGTCTTCATACTACCTTACCCCTATTATGGTTGATCCATCTTAAGTGTTTTAATGCATGTAATGTACTCTTAGGGGCCTTGTAATAGTCTTTATACTACCTTACATGTGCGTTGCCTTAAAGGAATATTACATAGATGACGTTTTTGTGTAATTCGTTCATGACCAAGGAAATACTTACACAGATCATCACAAGTGTGACAAAGCAATAGAATTAGAAGAAGCAAACTAAGGAGTAGTGCATGATTAAGTAAATATGTTCGTTTACCATATAAGTTCTCACCAAAGTAGTTTAGATTTATTATTTGGGGCATTTACATGTATACCCACAAAAACTTCAATATTTATATATTTCCCCAAACATGCTTCAATTTCATTGTACATTATGCATTGAAAACTTGTGTTTTGGGGAAATATGTAATTTATGAAGTTTCATTGGGTATATGTGAAATTCCCCCTTATTATTTAGTTTAATTAGCTAAAACCAAAACCAACCTCTCAAAACATGAATTTAATATGATTTCATAAAAATATAAAATACAAAAATAATCTTCTTTCAACCCCTTAGACCTTTGTTATATTCTGTTCGAGCATTCCCAACATATTCCCCTCGAGAACGATAACAACCCCCGAGTCTTGCCTATACTACACTACAATGGTTACGTACACTGCCTAGGGAGTTGTAAAACTCTTTATGAGTCGCAACACCCACATCAAGTTTTTGGTTCCGCTGCCGGGGAATAGTTAGGTTTTGAATTTTATCTAGCTTAGGCCTACTCGCTTGATTCCTATCAAGTGAGATTTTAATTTCTGTCAATTAGCTTTCTTTTAGTCTATCTTTTCTTTGTGTTATTTGTTTTGTAAAATCTTTTCATTGACCTTCATAGGAGACGAAAATCCTATTCGTACCCTAGGAGACTATTCCAGACCTAGCCATGAAGGCTATCGAAACACCATTGAGCTCCCCGATGAGAACAATATGGTGCCTCTGAGATCCGACACCATCCGATTGGTGCAAAACGGATACTCATTCCACGGACTTCGGTCTGAGGATCCAAACCTGTAAGGACCTAATAATCACTTCACTTCCATGGATTAATACAAGGAGCTAATAATCACTTCTCTTCACTTGCAAGTGTGAAAATACAAATGAGAACCAACACCCTCTTCCTTGGTGGAAAAGGGTTTATATACCTAGACCATAAGGCTTACACGCCTATGGGCTTTCTACGGGCCGGGCTCTGGATTACTTAGGCTTTAGCCCATAACACGTGACCAATTAGCTTGCATAAGCGAGCCCATTTACCCTTTCTTATCCTATTACAACATATAATTAAGTAAAGACCGAGCTTTCATGATTCATAGTCGAGCTTCATTGTTCGACTCAATATTTTAAGGCTAACAATCTCCCCGAAGTGAGGCTTCCTACAAATTCTAAGCTTCCATGTTCAAAACCATATTTTGAGGCTAAAAATCTCCCATAATGTGTGGTCTTTGAATTCCTGAGATGAGATCTTGAATCTTGCTTCCTTAAACTTCTTGAGATCGCTTTGTCGTTGAGTTCTTGAATCTTTGGTCTTTATTATGTTCTAGGCTTGTTCCTTCATGTTGTGTGATCATTGATCTTTAGCCTTTGTCATTGTCTTTCGACTTCGACTTTGATTCCGAGATCTTTAAATCTTTTCCTTGTTTGTATTTGTCGTCTTTGCCATCTTGCGATCTTGTGTCTTGACCAACATGCTCATACTTTGCATCATCTTGAAAGCTTGCTAACGGTGTCCCTTGATAGACTTGATCGTAAAGGAAGATCTTATATATCAGAGTTTGCGGAAGTCTTTGTCTCGAATTCTTGAGCTTTCTTGATTCTTGAATCTTGATGCTTATAGTATGTCTTTGTAGTTTGAGCATGAGCATGTAGTAATGAATCCGACTTTGCTAGAATAGGGCTGCAACACCGACGTTTGTACCTAAATTTGAATGTTAGTAATAAACAGCAGATATGGACAAGATGTCTTTGTCATTCGTCGATTTTAGCTTGCGATAACCACCTGTTCCCTGTTTTATAGTATAAATACTATACCTGTGATCAGGTAGATTCAAAGAATCTCCTTGACAGGGCTTCCAGCTCAAAGCGTAGGATCTTCTAACACAAATGTATTAGATTCACCATGCTTGCTTGTTCTCATTACCGGAACGTCTCAAAGCAGACAACACGGTAAGAGTGAATCAGATAGTTACTATCTTTCTGATTAAGTCGTCAATTCATTTACTAGACCAAATCGATATCTAGTTGACACAAGCTTGATTCATATAGAATCTCGCAAGTGACCTACCGCAGAGCTGTTTGAGGTTGACTATGGAAAGATTTCCATTCATCACTGTGAATACTAAAGAGTATCACTCTGAATGTTCTGGGAAAATCACAAGGATAATGCATAGGACTCTTGTTAACAGCTTGTGAACTTAATGGTGTTCAACAAGTGTTTGTCATGGAATATGTCCAAAATGAATTTATTATAATGAACCCTTGCTTTAGACCGATTTGTGCATTTTGGTTTTAGTAATCGGAGGCTGGAGCAGACTGCCACCTATTTAATATCAACTAACTCGGAGTGAGAAAGTCAATAGAAGTCGTGTGTATCTCCGTGACAAATGAGACAAGTATCTGTTGAGAGAAACTTGAATGGCCGGGAAGGGTTGTGCAGTGCATCACTGGGTCCATGATGTCTTGTCTTCAATACCAGAATTCATCTTTGTGAATCTGATAGATTATGTATTGACCCGGTTTCTGCCTAAAGTGTGTGGAGGGCTGCTTTATTTTCACCCTTTATCCATACATTTCTTTTTAATTCTTCAACCCCTTCAATGCTTACCAAGACATTTACTATCAACATGTTGTGATTGTTCCAGTGTTAGCTCAATCTTAGTCGATATTATTCCCTTATTCTCATTCATCTCCAATCATACCTAAGGACTGCTATCTCTAACTAAGGATTGTCCTTGGGTAGATCCATTTGGTTCTGGTTGGATCATTAGACTAATACCTAACCTAACCACCTTATGACTTCAGAATCATCGTGGAATTAAGATGTTGTTGGGTATAAGATCGTAACCATAAAACCTTTTTCGAAGAGTATAAAGCATTATGACTTCAAGGTGCTTTGAGTCGATTAGATCACTTATTATTTTTAAGATCACATTTTAATTACATTTCTAACCTTATTTTAAATACTAATTCATTTAGTGTTTGAAATACCATGTGATTAAAATTTGTCTTGAAAAAGCCATGGGTAGAAAATGTTTCAGCATGAATTATATTAACTTTTTCTTCTTGCTCCCTCTTAATTTTACATATGTTTGACACCAAGAAAAAATAATACCAAATTGTAAAATGAATATAAAATTAAGGTTGAGGTAGTGTTGAGCACACAATTTTGAAAGATTATGAATTGTCATTAAAGAATTCTTGAAAAATTACGCTCAGACACTGAATCATCTTATAACATACAATCTATTGAGTAGTCATTATTATTACTGAGTTGTTATGAAGACTTTTTATAATGTTTTGAATACATAAGAATTTTTGTGAGATGATGTATCCAAAATCAATAAAACTTTGTTTTTCGAAAAACTCTCCCTCAAACATTGACTCATTTTGAAAATGACACCAAATGTAGAAGAATTGTTTTGTAAAACTTTATGAGGGATGGAGTTGTTGAAACACACAATTTTTGAAAGAGTTTTGAATGTCATAGAGAAATCTTGAGAAAATTGAGTTCAACATTTTGAAAAACATCAGTTAAAAGAGTTCTCTTTAACGTTAGGATAAGCGCACAGAAACTTACACTCACCCTTTGTCGTTCGGGTCCGAGTTGCAATCTGAGAGCGATTACAAGTCATAAAGAAAATTAGAAATGACATGTTTTGAAAGCATTTGAACTCTTGCTCGAACTTCAGTTACAAGTCCGTGTTAATATTAATCAACATTTCTAGGTACGTAAATGTTATCGATTCCAAGAGACATGTCGAGAAGATTCTTTTTTGAAAATTTTCTGATTTTGTATTTTCTTTTTGAAATTTTATATTTTTGTATTTTGCTTTTCTTAAAAATATTTACAATTCGATGTTTGAAGAATATATCAAGTATATTTATTTGCCAGAACCTCCAGTTCTGCTGGAGTCAAACATCTCATACCAATTCGTCTGACAAGATACTAAAACCTATCTTCGGGTAAGGCTTTAGTAAACATATTAGCTAATTGGTATTCAGTTCTGACAAAGTACAATTCAATTATACCATTTTCAACCAGTTCCTTGATAAAAATGGTAGCGAGTATGGATGTGCTTGGTACGGGAGTGCTGCACGAGGTTGCATGAGATTGCTATGGCTGACTGAGAGTCGCAATACAACGGTATTTTATTGTAGTTGAAGCCATAATCCTTAAGTTGTGTCCTCATCTACATTACTTGAGCACACTTGTAGATAATTCCACGTACTCCGCTTCTGCTGATGACATTGCAGTGCAGTCCTGCTTCTTTGACATCCAGCTGACTAGCTTATCACCTAGGAACTGTATTCCTCCAGAAGTGCTTTTGCGAGTATCAAGACATCCGGCATAATCGACATCTGAAAAAGCTGTTAGTTCAAATCCAGAATCCTTTGGATACTAGAGTCCCATATTAATGGTACCCCTTAAATATCGAAAGATCCTTTTAACCTCTTTGAGGTGTTTTTCAGTCGGTCTTGCTTGATAACGTGCACAATAACATATTGCTTGCACTATGTCTGGTCTACTAGATGTTAGATACACGAGTGACCCGATTTTACTACAGTAGTCAGTTTGGTCTACGAGTTTTTCACTCAAGTCTGCATCCAGTTTAGGTTTAGTAGCCATTGGTGTACCTATGCTTTCACCTTTATCCATACCATGTTTTTTAAGTATTTATAAATCGTACTTGGCTTGATTGATAAAGATACCTCGTGAGGATTGGTGAATCTGAAGTCCCAGAAAGAATTTCATTTCCCCCATTAAGGACATCTCAAATCTATTGTGCATTAATTTTTCAAATCTTTTAGTAAATTTAGGATTTGTAGACCCGAAAATATTATCATCGACGTAAATTTGCATAAATAGAATGTCCTCCCCGTATCTTATCGTAAACAGAGTAGGGTCAATGGTACCTTTAGTTAAACCTTTGGGCATCAGGAAATTTGAGAGTTCATCATACCAGGCTCTTGGAGATTGCTTCAATCCATATAGAGCTTTCCTTAGATGGTAAACTTTGCCTGGATGATCAGGATCAACGAACCCATCTGGTTGTGCAACATAAACCTCCTCCTTCAGTGGACCATTAAGAAATGCCGTTTTCACGTCCATCTGATAAATTGGAAAAGACTTGTGTGCTGCGTATGCAACGAAAATCCGAACAGCTTCCAAGCGAGCAACTGGAGCAAATGATTCCTCGAAATTAATACCCTCTTCGTGAGCATATCCCTTAGCTACAAGTCGTGCCTTATTGCGAATGATAGTTTGATCTTTATCCTTTTTTTCTTCCATAACCACTTTAGCTTTATAACAGTTTTGCCAAAGGGTTTGTCGACGAGTTCCCAGACTTGTAGTCTATCAAATTTGTAGGATCCCGTTAACACTTCATAACATATAACATACACGAATTAGAACTAGAAAAGAGAAGAGAGGTGAGTTGTTTTGTAGAGAGAGAAAGAAGAGAGAGAGAGATAAGAGAGTTTAGGAAAAGGAAAAAGATTTTAGAATGAACAACTACTACTACCTTTTCCTAGGAGGAAAAGTTATATATATACCCCGACACATTAAGTGACGCGCGGGATATTTAACTAGGACTCGGGCTTGGGTTTTGCTTGGGATTAAACCATATACAATATTAGATTAACTATCGAGCTCAATTCCCTATACTTCCTATTACAACGTTAACAATTATTAACCAAGACTTAAAATACATAATGAACGAACTTCATGTTCGACTGCAATATTTGAGTCTAACAATCACCCCCGAAGTAGTCTTCATCTGATGATACTCCCTTCATAGATCAATGAGATTGATTTCGTCGTTAAGCCTCATGTGTCTTGGTCTTTCTCTTTGTACTTTGTTGTAGGCTTGTTCCTTCATGCTTTGCGATCTTGACTTTGAGCCTTTGTCATTGTCTTTATCGTCTTTGCCATCTTGCGATCTTGAGTGTTTAACCAACATTCTCATACTGTGCCTCATCTTGAAAGCTTCAAATCAGAGTTTGCGGAAGTCTTTGTCTTTAAATCTTGAGCTTTCATGATAGTTTGTCTTTGTAGAATGAGCATGAATATGGGGTAATAAATCAACTTTGGTTGATTGGGATACCGTCACCACCGTTTTAACCTGCAGGTTTACGTTAGTGATAATCAAGAAAAGTTGATTTGAAAATCAATCAGACGTAATTACTTTGTAAAGCGTTTTTGTAACACATCGGAGTTTTTAAATCTTTTTATCAAATTCATCAACCTGACAATTCATTTACTGAAACCAAATCGTTATCCCATATTTCACAAGTATGATTCAGAATAGAATCACACCAGTCTCCTACGAGAGCTTTTTGAGGTGACTCAAGCAGGATTTCCATTTCATTGTGAATACCTAAAAGTATCACTTTGATGTCTGGCAAATATCACAAGGATATTGGCGTAAGACTCTTGTTTAACAGCGTAGTAAACATGATGATTTTCAACAAGTGTTTGGAAATGGAAATGTGTTACCCAAACGAGATTTTAATAATCTCTTGGCTCTAGACTCGATTAGTGCATTTTATGGGTTTTAGTACTCGTATGCTTGAGCAGACTGCCAACCCTATTCAATATCAACAATCTCATGAGTGAGATGTCATAGATAACGTGAGTATCTCCGTGACAAATGAGGAAAAGTTTCTATTGAGAGAAAACCCAATGGCTGGGAAGGGTTTGTGCATTGTCATCACTGGTTCCATAATGTCCATTTTCAATGTCAGCAATCAACTTGTGATTTCTGACAGCATATGTATTGACCCATTCTGCCTTAAGTTGTGAGGAGGGATTCTTTCTTTACAACCCTTGTTATCTATACATTCTTTTTCATTCTTCAACGCCTTCAATGCTTGACCAGACTCATCACTAAACACTTGTTTTGATTGTTCCAGGTGTTAGGCTCAATCTAAGTCGGCAATAATCCCATAAACATTCATCTCAATCAATACCTTAAGGACTGCTATTTCTAACTTTAGATTATCCTTGGGTAAGATCCTCCGTTCTGGGTTGATCATAGATTGATTCCTAACCTAACCACCTTATGACTTCAGAATCGTCGTGATAATTCAGATGTTGTTGGTATATAGATCAAACCATAAAATCTTTTCTTACTGTTTCATCACATTGATTCGATAATCATATTTAATTACATTTCCCTCCCTTTATTTTAAAATAATAAACACTTAGTTTTTGAAATACCTTGTGATTAAAATATGTCTTGAAAATTCCGTGGGAGAAAATATTATCAGCATGAATGATTTGGAACATTTTGATAATGTTTTGAATACATAAGAATGGTCATTGTTGATGTATCCAAGAACATTAAAACTTTGTTTTTCGAAAAATTCCCCCTCAAAAATAGGACCAATTAAGAAGATTTTTTCTTTGAATACATAGTGAGGGGATGATTGTTGAACTCAACATTTGAAAGATTCTGAATTGTCATCGAGAAATTCTTGAAAAATTGTGTTCAACTTTTTGAAAAACCAAATGTTAGAGGACTTCTCTTCTAACGCTAAGGGTAAGCGCACTGATACGTACACAACCATTTTCTTGACTAAAAACCTTGAATGTCTGTAAGAACATCTCAAGACCGAGAAACGTAATTTTCCTCGTTGAGAGGATAAGTATAAACCTTCCTTTATTTGAAGTCCGGGTTTTTGTACTGAATAATTGCACATAAGCCATTTAGAAACAAAATGACATGTTTTTTGAAACTATTTGAAAACTCTCGCTCGAGCTTCATACCACACTGTGTCAATGTTAATCGACATTTCTAGGCACGTAAATATTATCGATTCCAAGAGACATTTCGAGAAGAATCTTTTTAGAAATTTTCTGTTTTTCTGATTTTGTATTTTCTTTTAAATTTATATTTTTGTATTTGCTTTTCTCAAAAATATGATACATGTGATGTATGATGATTGATATCAAAGCATTCTCATTTGTCAGAACCTCCAGATCAGCTGAGTCAACATCCTCATACCAATCCTTCTGACAAGATGACTTAAACCGATCCACAGAAGGGCTTTAGGTAAACATGTCAGCCTAATTGGATTTCATTTCTGAAAAATATAATTCAATTAAAACCATTATCAACCAGCTCCTTAATGAAATGGAAACCGATTTGGATGTGCTTTTTCGCAAATGTTTGTACAGTGGTTCAATGCTATTGCTATGGTGACTGAGAGTCGCATACACTGGTTATTTGTTGTATGAACCATAATCTTTAAGCTGTGTCCTCATCCACATTACTTGAGCCACAACCTTGTAAGATAACGCACTACATCTGCCTCTGCTAAAGAACATTGCAGTGCGAGTTTTTCTATGACATCAACTACTAGCTTATCACCAAGGACCTGTATCCCTCTAGAATGCTTTCCGAGTATCAAGCATCCGGCATGATCAACGTCTGAAAATTCTGTTCATCAATAGCCAGAATCCTTTGGATACCAGATTCCCATGTTAATGGTACCCTTTACGTAATTTAGAAGATTCTTTTCACCTCTTTGAGGTGCTTTTGTGTGTCGTGGCTTGATAACGTTGCACAATAGCATACTGCTTGCACTAAGTCTGTCAAACTAGATGTCAAGTACATGAGTGACCCGATCTTACTATGATAATCAGATTTATCTACGTACTCCACTCAAATCTACATCTAGTTTAGGTTTTGTAGCCAATGGTGTACTAATGGAGTGACAATTGTCCGTATTATGCTTTTTTAGAATTTCTAAAGCGTACTTAGCCTGATTGATAAAAATACCTTTTGGGGACTGGTGGATCTATAGTCCTAAAAAGAACTTCATCTCCCCCATTAAGGACATTTCAAATCTACTGTGCATTAACTTTTCAAATCTTTTTGAATATTTAGGGTTTGTAGACCCAAAAATTATGTCATCAACGTAAATCTGCACTAGTAGAAAAATCCTCCCGCGTATTTTTATCATGAAGTAAATTTGGGTCAATTGTACCTTAGTAAAGCCTATGGGACATCAGAAGTTGGAAAGTTCATCATACCCGACTCTTGTAGCTTGTTTTAAATCCATAACAAATGCCTTTCCTCAGAAGGTTAGACTGTTTTCAGGATGATCGAGATCAACGAACCCTTTTCTGGCTGAGTCACATAAACCTCCTCCTACAGTATGGACCATTAATAAATGCCGTTTTTACTCCATCTGATAGATTGAAAAAGACTTGTGAAAAACTCCCCCTCAAACATTGACTCATTTTGAAAATGACACCAATTGTAGAAGAATTGTCTTGTAAATCTTTATGAGGGATGGAGTGTTGAACACACAATTTTGAAAGATTATGAATCGTCAGTGATAAATTCTTGAAAAATTGTGTTCAACTTTTTGAAAAACCAAATGTTAGAAGACTTCTCTTCTAATGCTAAGGATAAGCGCACTTATGCGTACACTCTCCTTTGTCGTTTGGGTCCGAGTTGCAATCTGAGAGCAATTACAAGTCATAAAGAAAATTAGAAATGACATGTTTTGAAAGCATTTGAAACTCCTGTTCGAACTTCATTTACACGCCCGTGTCGATGTTAATCAACATTTCTAGGTATGTAAATGTTATCGATTCCAAGAGACATGTCGAGAAGAATATTTTTGTGAAACATTTTCTGATTTTTTGATTTTGTATTTTTCTTTTTGAAATTTTATATTTTTGTATTTTTTCTTTTTTTCATAAATATGTACATGTCGATGTTTGATGGAATATCAAGCAGATTCATTTGTCAGAACCTCCAGTTCTGCTGGAGTCAAACATCTCATACCAATTCGTCTGACAAGATACTGAAACCTATCTTCGGGTAAGGCTTTAGTAAACATATCAGCTAATTGGTATTCAGTTCTGACAAAGTACAATTCAATTATACCGTTTTCAACCTGTTCCTTGATGAAATGATATCGAGTGTGGATGTGCTTGGTACGGGAGTGCTGTACGGGGTTGCACGAGATTGCTATGGCTGACCGAGAGTCGCTATACAACGGTATGTTAGGAATTATCCATTCCGGACTTAATACCGCTAGTTATATTACTTAGTACCGCTAGTTGTAATTAGTACTAATAGTACAAAATGTTAAGTACTGATCAGATAGTTAGTATCGTTAGTATAAAATAGTTAGTACCGTTTATGAGATATGCTAGGAACTATATTCCTCCAGAAGTGCTTTTGCGAGTATCAAGACATCTGGCATGGTCGACATCTGAAAAAGCTGTTAGTTCAAATACAAAATCCTTTGGATACCAGAGTCCCATGTTAATGGTACTCCTTAAATATCGAAAGATCCTTTTAACCTCTTGAGGTGTTTTTCAGTCGTCTTGCTTGATAACGTGCACAAAACATATTGCTTGCACTATGCTGGTCAACTAGATGTTAGATACTTGAGTGACCCGATTTTACTACAGTAGTTCATTTTTGTCTATGAGTTTTTCGCTCAAGTCTGCATCTAGTTAGGTTTAGTAGCTATTGTGTACCATTGCTTTCCACCTTTATCCATACATTTTTTTTAAGTATTTCTAAATCGTACTTGGCTTGATTGATAAAGATACCTCGTGGGGATTGGTGAATCTGAAGTCCCAGAAAGAATTTCATTTCCCCCATTAAGGACATCTAAAATCTACTGTGCATTAATTTTTCAAATCTTTTAAAAATATTAGGTTTGTGGACCGATAATTAAGTCCATCGACGTAAAATTACACAAATAGAATGTCTCCCCGGGTATCTTTATCGTAATAGAGTAGGGTCAATGGTACCTTTAGTAAGCCCATTGACATCAGGAAATTTTGAGAGTTCATCAACCAAGAGCTCTCGAGCTTGCTTCAATCCATATAGAGCTTTCCTTATATGGTAAACTTTTTTCTGGATGATCAGGATCAACAAACCCATCTGGTTGTGCAACATAAACCTCCCTCTTTAGTGGGACATTAAGAAATGCCGTTTTCACGTCCATCTGATAAATTGGAAAAGACTTGTGTGCTGCGTATGCAACGAAAATCCGAACAGCTTCCAAGCGAGCAACTGGAGCAAATGATTCCTCGAAATTAATACCCTCTTCGTGAGCATATCCCTTAGCTACAAGTCGTGCCTTATTGCGAATGATAGTTTGATCTTTATCCTTTTTTTCTTCCATAACCACTTTAGCTTTATAACAGTCTTGCCAAAGGGTTTGTCGACGAGTTCCCAGACTTGTAGTCTATCAAATTTGTAGGATCCCGTTAACACTTCATAACATATAACATACACGAATTAGAACTAGAAAAGAGAAGAGAGGTGAGTTGTTTTGTAGAGAGAGAAAGAAGAGACAGAGAGATGAGAGAGTTTAGGAAAAGGAAAAAGATTTTAGAATGAACAACTACTACTACCTTTTCCTAGGAGGAAAAGTTATATATATACCCCGACACATTAAGTGACGCGCGGGATATTTAACTAGGACTCGGGCTCGGGTTTTGCTTGGGATTAAACCCAAAACATATACAATATTAGATTAACTGTCGAGCTCGATTCTCGATACTTTCCTATTACAACGTTAACTAATTGATTGGCCGAGACTTAAATACATAATGAACGAACTTCAGATTCTCCTCAATAGTTTAGAGGCTAACAAATCTCCCCGAATTTAGTGTCATTGATGACACTTACCTTCATGAGATCAATGAGATTGATTTCGTCGAGTTAAGCTCATGTGTCTTGGTCTTTGCCTCTTTGTACTTTGTTGTATGCCTTTTTCCTTCATGCTTTGCGATCTTGACTTTGAGCCTTTTGCATTGTCTGTTATCGTCTTTGGCCATCTTGCATCTTGTGTGTTTGACCAACATTCCATACTTTGCCTCATCTTGAAAGCTTCAAATCAAGTTTGCGGAGTCTTTGTTTTAAATGCTTGACTTTCCATGATATGTTTGTCTTTGAAGAATAGCAAGAATATGGGTAATAAATCTACTTTGGTTGATTGGGATACCGTCACCACCGTTTTAACCTGCAGGTTTACGTTAGTGATAATCGAGAAAATTGATTTGAAAATCAATCGACGTATTACTTGTAAAAGCGTTTTTGTAACACATCGGGAGTTTTAATCTTTTTATATCAAAATTATCAACTCGCAATTCAATTACTGAACCAAATCTGTGATATCCCAGTTTTCACAAGTTTGATTCATATAGAATCTCGCAAGTCACCTACCGAGAGCTTGTTTGAGGTTGACTCAAGCAGGATTTCCATCTTCATTGTGAATACTAAAAGTATCACTCTGATGTTCTGGCAAATATCACAAGGATATTGCGTAGGACTCTTGTTAACAGCTTGTAAACTTGATGATGTTCAACAAGTGTTTGAAATGGAATGTGTCCTAACGAGATTTTGATTGATCTCTTGGCTCTAGACTCGATTAGTGCATTTTGGTTTTAGTACTCGGAGGCTAGAGCAGACTGCCACCTATTCAATATCAACAATCTCGGAGTGAGATGTCAATAGATAACGTGTGTATCTCCGTGACAAATGAGACAAGTTTCTATTGAGAGAAACCCGAATGCTGTGAAGGTTTGCATTGCATCACGGGTCACCGATAATGTCGTTTTCAATGTCAGCAATCAACTTGTGATACTGACAGCATATGTATTGACCCGGTTTCTGCCTTAAGTTGTGTGGAGGGATTTCTTATCTTACACCCTTATCAATACATTTCTTTTTCATTCTTCAACGCCTTCAATCATACCAGACTCAAAACTAACACCTTTTTGTGATTGTTCCATGTTAGCTCAATCGTAGCCGGCATTATTCCCTATATACAAATCCAACTCCAATCATACCTAAGGACTGCTATTTCTAACTTTAGAATATCCCTTGGGTAGATCCTCCGTTTCAGGTGGATCGATAAGGGAATTGATTCCTAACCTAACCACGTTCTTATGACTTCAAATCTCGTGAAATTAAGATGTGTTGGGTATAAGATCAAACCAAAAATCTTATCTTTACTGTTCAGCACATTTGAGTCGATTAGATCATAATTAATTACATTTTCTCCCTTTAAATTAAATAATTAGAACACTTAGTATTTTGAAATAACCTTGTGATTAAATATGTCCTTAAAATTCCGTGGAGAGAAAACAATATCAGCATGAATGATTTGGAACATTTTGATAATGTTTTGAAAACTAAGAATTGACGTTGTGATGTATCCCAAGAACAATATAACTTTGTTTATTCGAAATACCCCCCTCAAAAATAGGACCAATTAAGAAATTGTTTCCTTTTGAAAACATTGTGAGGGATGGATGTGAACACTACAAATTTTGAAAGATTATGAATTGTCATCGAGAAATTCTTGAAAAATTATGTTCAACTTTTTGAAAAACCAAATGTTAGAGGACTTCTCTTCTAACGCTAAGGGTAAGCGCACTGATACGTACACTATCCTTTTTCTGATCTAAAAACATTTGAAAGTCTTGAAAGACAACTCAAACACGGAAACGTTAATTTTTGCTTCCGTTATGTGAGGGATAATTTATAAACCTTTCCCTTTATATTGAAGTCCGGTTTTGTACTGATATTTGCACATAAGCCATTTAGATATAGAAAATGACATTTATGAAACTATTTAAAACTCTCGCTTCGCGCTACATTTACACACCCGTGTTAATGTTAACCGACATTTCTAAGCACGTAAATGTTATCGATTCCAAGAGACATGTCGAGAAGAATCTTTTTGGAAATTTTCTGTTTTTCTGATTTTGTATTTTCTTTTTGAAGTTTTATATTTTTTTGTATTTTGATTTTCTCAAAAATATTTACACTGTGATGTTTGATGATGATATCAAGCAGTCTCATTTGTCAGAACCTCACCACGATCCCCTGGCATTCAAACATCCTCATATCCAATCCTTCTGAAAAGATACTTTAAAACCGTTCCTCAGGAAGGGCTTTTTGTAAACATGTCAGCTAATTGTATTCAGTTCTAACATAATATAATTCAATTTAAACCATTTTCAACCTGCTCCTTATGAAATCTATACCGAGTTGGATGTGCCTTTGTTCGCAAAAGATTGTACACGGGTTGACAATGCTTATCCTGCTATGGCTGACTGAGAGTCGCAGAACAATGGTATTTTGTTTGTAATTGAAGACCATAATCTTATTACAAGCTGTTGGTCCTCATCCACATTACTTGAGCACAACTTGTAGATAACGCCACGTCCACTGCCCTCTGCTAAAGACAATTGCAGTTGCATTTTGTTTCTTTTACCATCCAACTTACTAGCTAATCACCAAGGAACTGTATCCCTCTAGAAGTGCTTTTCCGAGTATACAAGGCATCCAGCAGATCAACGCTGAAAATGCTGTTATTTACAATGCGCCCGAATCCATTTTGGATGCCCAGAGTCCTCATGTTAATGGTACCCTTATAGGTATTAAAGATTCTTTTCACACCTCATTTTGAGGTGCTTTTTTGTTGGTCTAAGTCATATGATAAACGTGCACAATAACATACTGCTTGCACTAAGTCTGTCAACTAGCATGTCAAGCACATGAGGGGACCCATCTTACTAATGATAATCAATGTTATCTACGGGTTTCTCCATAAAACCTTCTCATAAATCTACATCAGTTTAGGTTTTGTAGCCAATCGGTGTACTAATGAGTGACAATTGCGTCCGTTATCAAGCTTTTTTTACTAGCACATTTTCTAAAGCGTACTAAGGCCTGGACTTGATACAAATACCTTTTGGGGACTGGTGGATCTATAGTCCCTAAAAAGAACTTCATCTCCCCCATTAATGACATATTCAAATCTACTGTGTCATTAACTTTTCAAATCTTTTTGAAATATTTAGGGTTTGGAGACCAAAAATTAATCATCAACGAATCTGTCACTATAAATATCCTCCCCGTATTTTATCTTGAATAAAGTTGGGTCAATTGTAACCATTATAAAGAGCCTTATGGACATCAGGAAGTGAAAGTTTTCATCATACCAGACGCTTGAGCTTGTTTTTAATCCATACAAAGCATTTTCCTCAGAAGGTATACTTTGCTGGATGATCTAGATCACGAACCCTTCTTGCTTAGCAACATAACCTCCTCCTTCCAGTGTACCATTAAAAATGCCGTTTTACGTCCATCTGATAGATTTGATAAAAGACTTGGAGTGCTGCCGTAGGCAACGAAAATCCGAACTGCTTCCAAGCGAGCAACTGGTGCAAATGATTCTTTAAAATCAATACCCTCTTCCTGAGCATAACTTTAGCAGACAAGTCCGAGCTTGTTGCGAATTACAGTCTGATCTTCATCCTTCTTGTTCTTCCATAACCACTTTAGCTTTATAATCATCTTGCCAAATGGTTTGTCGACTAGTTCCCAGACTTTTAGTCTGTCGAACTGATGAAGTTCATCCTGCATTGCTTCGATCCATGCATAATCAGCCATTGCCTCCTTAATGTTCTTCGGTTCAACAATACTCACCGTGAGCGCTAACATACACATTTCAGGATATGTGGCAAGCTTTCGTCTTGTTTGAACTGGCATGGTTGGATTTCCATGAACTTGTTCTAATGGATGATCTCTGGTCCATCGGTAATCATGACTTTATGGTTGAAATAAATGCACATCGGTATTATCAATGTTGCGTGAGGAAGGCTCACCAATTTCTTGTACCCATGTACAAAAAGGATTGATAAATTCAGCTTCTTGAAGGGATGCATTCGGTGCTTGATCATTGTTGTTGTCCTCAGCATGATCGTGTGCCCGATTATAATATTCTTCAAGTAAAGGACTGAAGATAAATTCCAACCCTTGTTGTGACGAATCTGTCTTTTCTGCTGTAGGAACAACATTTTGTCTTGGGGGCACGGGGTCAGAGTTGTCATAATCTAACGCCTTTTGTCCTTGAGGAACGAGGCCTGAAGAGACATTTTCAACAGACATCTCTTGTCGTTGTGGTGCGAGGTCTGAACTGTTATGATCAGACATCATTTCATGAAGCACGGGT
This sequence comes from Tanacetum coccineum, assembly GCA_026074375.1. Classification (NCBI taxonomy): domain Eukaryota; kingdom Viridiplantae; phylum Streptophyta; class Magnoliopsida; order Asterales; family Asteraceae; genus Tanacetum; species Tanacetum coccineum. The sequence continues at coordinate 14,139 of BQNB010050890.1, read as the reverse complement.
CCTGAACTGCTATGATCAGGAGCCATGAATTGAGGCACGGGTCCTGAACTAAATTGTTCAGAAACCATAAACTATCTAAAAATTTAAACCTCATTTGAAACATAGACGACCGAGGCTTGAACTGCTGTGGTTCAAAACGTCATTTTGTGATCATCAGATCAAAATTCCTTGAAGCCCTGTTTTATGAGATATCTGTCTTTTCCGCAATCAAACTCGGAGTCCTTCCTCTGTAGGATTGAAGGATAGTACCAGTACTTCAAGAGAGTACTTTGCACTGACATTAAGAGCTTGTTTCGCTTACACATTGGTTACGCGTAAATCTGCATTTGAAACATTTGGGGGTTCACATTACAACCATTGTTTGTGCTAAGAGGCAAAGTCAATCCTGTTGGAACCCATCTAAGACAAACAGTCTTGAGAATTCTACCCCGATGGTTTGCCGACCTATGACAAAGATCTAGACTTATTTGTTTCTCAGCACAGTGGTATCTTTTTGATTGAAAACCTATGTCCCTTATGGGATCTGTCTTTTTGGTTCGTTGCAACCCTTATCGCACTACGGCGTTTTGTATTCCTTCTGTTTTGTATGTCTTATGGATTGGAACCTTAGCACCGAGTTTACTTCTTTCAGGAAAGATTATTACACAAGCGTCATGATTGTCATTAAAGACACATTTCTGACATGTCGAGTATAATGTGCTTAATGTACAGTATTAAAATTAACCAGGGATTTTTGCCAAATAAAAGCCAAAAAAATGCCAAAAGAATAGAAAAATGTGTGCTTTTGTGTTAAATGTGCAGGAAAGGATAAAAAGGACAAAAAGAAGCAAAACCAGTCAACAACCGACAAGAAACGAAAGAGTCAAGAAAAAGAGTGAAAGAAACAGCCAAAATCAAAGCGGATCCGCCATTACAGCAGAAAGGAAGTCAAAATCCAAAATAATAAAGCCAAGGGACCAATTTTGACAAGTTCTCAAAGTCTCAAGGGTTCTTATGGAAGTTTTGAGTCAAAGGGATCAAAGTTGCAAAAGTTGAAAGTTGATTATAAAAGAAAGAAAATGGAAATAACAACCACAAGGGCCGAACTTGTCAATTCCAAAACTTGTGTTACACTACACTTTGGGCGGGGTGAAAGACAAGGACTAATGTTGTCATTTCCAAAAGAGTTTTTACACTACAAAGAAAGAAGCAATCACAAGACAAATTGTGCATATCCTCCAAATATTTAACAGAATTTTCAACGCGGGTTTAGGGGGTATTAAAAAACCAAAAAAAAAACCACCCCCCCCACTAACCGCTTAAAACAACGTTTCCCGCCGAAATCGCAACCAACCCATGCTCCTAAAATTCTTCCCGCTCCCCTTTCTCATCATCTAACCATGTGTATTAAACCCTCCTCCACATCACTTAGACCACGTGTCTTCACCTTATTGGCCAGAACACCTCACAAAACTCATCCAACGGCTATAATTAACTCGAAAATGATCAAGGGCCAAGATTAATGGAAGTTTTCAAGAATCTCTCACCTACCTCTCTATATTACTCAATAAATAGAGCGTAGGGCTCAATTAACCAGTTGTTGAATTTGTTTAAATTTTACTTTGTATTTCCTCCAATTTTAAGCACTTTTCTTTCAAGCTTTTAGCAAATAAGCTCTTAATAAGCTCATTTGAGCTTATTACTATTCATAAGCTCAAATTCAGTCAAAGTTAGTTAATAATCATTCTTTTACTTTTGTAATTCCATTTGTAATCAAAAGCATGATCACTTGAGATTAATTGTGTTCATTTTGGAAGCTTAAAGGAGTAATAAGCTGTTTTAGCTTATTGAGCTTGTTGATCAAGGTTTAGAGGCAAGGTGCCACTTAGGTGCTTGATTTTTGAGGTCACTCACTCTACAAGAGTGACCTCTAGTGCTGAGACTCCAAAAATTCTCAGGTTACATTTCCTAAATTCCAATTTAGCTTAATTTGAGTTTTTACATTTGCTTATTTCTAGTCAAATTTTGTTTAATTCTCTTCAATATCATGTTGTTTAGGTTTGTTGATTAGCTACTTTGAGTGTTTAGTAGACTAAATTTGATTAATCTCAATTTTTCATATAATCTTGTCATTTAGTGTTAATAAGCTAGCTGAAGAAGTAGCTTATTTTCATTAATAAGCTTTAGGTTTTCTAGTTAAAAAAGCTTAAGTAAGTCATTTCAAATAGAAGTAGATAAAAAGTTTTAAAAGTTTTAGAGTTTAGATAGATTTTAAACTCAATTTTGTTTTGACAGACAATATAAGGGAGTGTTTGGACTAGGCTTAATTTGATTTTTTAAGTCAACATTACTATGTCAAAGCTATTCATGTAGTTGTGTTAGGGTACTATACTAAGTTTAGATCAGCTTTTAAAAGTTAGATTGTTAAATTTAGAAGTTTAGAGTTCAAATAGTTAAGTCCTGCACCAGGACAGTTTTAGTGTAATTAGTTTTATTACTAAAAGTTTTTAAAAAAGAATTCTATAGATCAAATTTGTTGATTCAGGTTTAGTTTAACTTAGGAAGTAGGATTAAAGAGTTTTTACCTCAAGTTTTAGACTGCATTAGTGAATTGGTCAAATACATCAGCAACACATAGCAGCAGAATTGAGATTTGGCTTGTTTCCTTTTTGAATTTTCATTTCTTAATTGTAATCTTGAAAAAACTTTTTACCTAGGTAGATTCAAGGTAGTTAGAATAGCCTATTGTTAAAATCTCAGGATCTAAGGTTCAAAAATAAGCTTTTTAGCTTAACTGAAAAAAGCTCAAAAACAGTTTCATAAAAACCTTGCACTATTTCATTTCAATTTTCTTGTTAAATTTGTTAATATTAGAGTAATTTTTGTTTAAATACCATTAGTACACATCTTAAGCATCAAATAGCATCTTTTAGTTTTAAATTTCATCAAGTAATAAGCTAGTTATAAGCCAAATTCTAAAAAGCTTGTTAAACTCCTACTTACTGTAACAGTTAGAAAGATGCTTATTTTTTAGCTTATCTAGTGGATTAAAGTAGGAAGTACTTTTGTTAAAGTTGTAGAGATTAAGCTGTTCTTCAAGTTTGTAGTTTTAAGTTTTAGCTGAATCTCATTTTTTTAATAAGCCAAAATAAGCTAGAATCGTAGGGTTTAATCTGTCATTTCTTAATAGTTCAAGGTTGCCCGTTTTCACTATTGTGTAAATTGTTACTAGTTACCCCGCCTACCCTAACCTTTCACCCCCCCCCTCTCTTTCCTTTCTTTCAGTTTCTACCCTGTCTTTTTAGTAATAATAAAATAGTTTTAATTTTATCTTTATTTGAATAAAAAATTAGGGGTTGTGGTTTAATTCAAGACAAATTAGGGCAATATAGTTATAAAATTAGGGGCTTTGTTGCCATGGTATTTCTGCACCATTTAGCATCTTAAAAACCATTTTCTATATTTTCCTCATTTGATTTTGTATTTTCCAGGAATTTAAAATATGTTTAAAGTGATTTACTTTATTCTTAGAAAAATCATAAAAATAGAAAAATAGTTGAAAAATTAAAATTTCTTTTTTGCAATAATTTATCTTTTAAATCTAGTAATTTTTAGGTATCAAATTTTGTAAAATCGTGCCTAGATTATAAATTTCAGTTTTAGCTCCGCTTTTTACATTTTGTGCATTTAATTTCGTGCTATTTCCATTGATTTTAGTTTTGTGCTAATATATTTTTGTAGTTAATCAATAATTCAAAATCCTTTATCAAATCTTAACTCATACCGAATAATTTCCTAAATTCCTCATTCACGATTTCATTGGACACGACCCGAGGAAAAGTACTTCCCGATAAAAAATATACAAATTGTGTTTTCTTTAGTGAGATTTTTACCGTTATATTTCTCCTGTTTGAGATAATTTTGGAAAGAATTCTTACGGGATTAATACTATAAGTATATTAAATTTGTTTGCTTTGCTACAAACCATCGAGCAAACAAAATGTTTGAGAGTCAGAAAAATTTCTAGGGATCCTCTGAGTGTTCCAGGGTCTTTTCTTAGCTTCCTCTAGTAGATGATTATGCGGAACCATGTCGTTTGAGCTATACCTAGATGAGCTTGGTGCAATCATGTGACGAGGTTTTGCACTGGCAGATCTGCTACCCTTAGGCCAATGATGTGAAGTGACTGGTTTTTAGGACACTCGTTGTTCACTCACTTGGGATGCAAACGTGTTTTTTGAAATTCTATTCTTTCAGACTTACCGCAGTCGTATGTCTAACAACTGATTAGGTTTTTTGAGTGGTTGTCCAACCGTTATTGCAAAATTGATGGCTTTTGGCAAACTTAGTATTCACACTATCTCTTGTAGCTTGACAACCGTCACAAATCTATGACCATTCTGGTTGAAGTTGTTGAAGAAATAGAACGTTCCCTTGCATTTTTGAAACTTGGCAAAGTTGTTTTCCTTGTCAACTCATCATCAGTTTATAAAAACGGAAAATAAGACTCCATTGATTCTCCATCACGCGAAGTAAATTTCCCAAATTTCCCAAAAATTGGTCTGTTACATCTTTGTACGTTCAAGCGATTCCCATGTTGTAAGCCTACCAATGGCTGTCCACATCCTCCTTTGCTGTGTTGCATGCATCGACAGTTGAGTAAATTTCATCCCCAAAACCAAGACGAATCAAGAAAATAGCTTCCCTTTCAGCTTGAAAGTAAAAGTTTTATCTCTTGCTGCATGTTTGTGTATTGTCTCTACTTCTTCATGTGCAGCTACTGGTAGAATGTTCTCTGCTGCTTCAACTGCTGTGCAAAATAGTACGTTCGTAAGTGCAATATGGACCGTCAAAGATCACTTCCTCAGATATTCACCAATTACGATTTAGTTCAAGGTATCGTAGAAAACGCGAATGCCACTGAGAATTCTTCCTAGGTCCAAAGCATCGGTGGACGAGCTCTTTTGAACCATCTGCCATTATATTGTTATGCATTTGGCTATCTATTGAGGATGTGTTAACTGGAGTAGACATGATGAATGAATAGTTATAAATTAACATCGATAATTTTTCAAAATTTGTGTTTCAAAAAACACTCCAAAACCCTCACAATGTTTTCAAAAGACAACAATTTTTCAATTGGGTCCTATTAATTGATGGGATTTTTTCGAAAAACAAAGTTTAATAGTTCTTGGATACATCAACATCGATAAATTCTTATGTATTTAATAACATTATCAAAATGGTTCCAACCATTCATGCTGATAATATTTTCTCACCAACATATTTTCAAGAACATATTTAATCACAAGGTATTACAAAAACTAAGCGTTATTATTTAAAATAAGGGGATAAAATGTAATTAAAATATGATCTATTCGACTCAATGTGCTGAAGAAAAGGTTTTATGGTTCGATCTTATACCCAACAACATCTTAATTTCACGACGATTCTGAAGTCATAAGGTGGTTAGGTTAGGAATCAATCCTATGATCCAACCAGAACCGGAGGATCTACCCAAGGATAATCCAAAGTTAGAAATAGCAGTCCTTATGTATGATTGGAGATGAATGTATATGGGAATAATGCCGACTAAGATTGAGCTAACACTGGAACAATCACAACAAGGTGTTAGTAATGACGTCTTGGTAAGCATTGAAGAGGTTGAAGAATGAAAAGAAATGTATAGATAAAGGGACTAAAGAAAGAAGCTCCTCACAACTTTAAGGCAGAAACCGGGTCAATAACATATGCTTTCGAATCACAATTAACTTAAGCAGAAGACCGGGTCAATACATATGGCTAGACAAGAATCACAAGTTTGATTGCTGACATTGAAAACTAATCAAGGACCCAATGATGCATGCACAACCCTTTCCCAGCCATGTCGAGTTCTCTCAACAGAAACTTGTCTCATTTGCCAGAGATACACACGTTATCATATTGAGACATCTCATTCCGAGATCTGTTGATATTGAATAGTGGCAATATGCTCCAGCCTCCGAGTACTAAAACCCGAAAATGTACACTAAACGAGTACTAGAGCCAAGAGATCAAACAAAATCTCGATAGGAACAAAATTCCATTTCAAACACATGTTTAACATCATCGAGGTTAACAAGCTGTATCAAAGAGGTCCTACGCAATACATGTGTGGATAGTTCCAGAACATTCAAGTGATACTCAATTAGTATCACAAGACGAATGGAATCCTTTCAGTGTCAATCATCAAACAGCACTGCGGTAAGGTGACTTGCGAATTCGTTATGAATCATACTTTGTGACAAACAGGATATACGATTGGTCCCAGTAAAAGAATTATCGTTGATGAATTGTGATAAAAACATGAACACTCTCGATGTGTTAACAAAAACTCTTTAACGATTGACACGTCGATGAATTTTCAAATCAAATATTTTTCGTTTATCACTAACGAAAACCCTGCAGGTCATACGGTGGGTAACGGCAACCTCAATCCCATTCATGCTCAATCTACGAAGAACATACTATCTAGAAAGCTCAAGATTAAAGGACCAAGACTTCCGCAAACTCTGATTTAAAGCTTTTAAGAAATGCAAAAGTATGGATCATGTTGGTCAAAACCAAAAGAATCGCAAGATTGGTAAAGACATAAAGACAATGACAAGAGGCTTCAAATATCAAGATCGCAAAGCAAGAAGGGAACAACCTACAACAAAGAACGAAGACAAGACCAAGAACACTTATGCTTAAAATGACAAAATGCAATCTCACAATTCTCATGAAGAAGTGTCATCAATGAACTCAATCGGGGGAGATTGTACCTCAATATTATATGAGTCAATAAAGGAAGCTCGTTCCCATGTGTATCCAAGACCTCACTTCTGAGATAATTGTTAGCCTCAATTTATTGAGTCGCACCAAGGAAGCTCGTCACTCTAACGATGGAGCTTCTGTCTTTTAAATAAGTTAAGGTTTGTAATAGGAATATTATCGGGTTATTCGGCTCGAATAGTTAATCTAATATTTGTATATGTTTCAGGGACAAATCCAAACAAAACCCGAGCCCGGGTCCTAGTTAAATATCCCATGCGTCATAGGGATATATATATAGATATTTTCATAAGAAAATATCTAAGAAATCACAAATATCTAAATCTAATTTCTATCTTTTTTTCTCTCATCTCTCTCTCTTCTCTCTCTCTAAACCTTTATCTCTTTTCTTATTTCTAGTTTTCTATTCGTGTTGTGATTTATGAAGTGAAGTATTAATCGGGTTCCTACAACATGTCTTCAATGTCGTTCAAGTGTAGATCTATGAAGTCACCTTCTTTAAACTTGTATAGCTGTCGATTATCTCTTTTCACCACAACTTCTTCCAAGTGACCATATCCATTTAGTTTCTTGACACTAACACTCTTCACACCAAGAATTTTCTGAGTGGAATAGACGTTATGCTTGGAAAAATTATTCATCTAAGATATGTACTAAAGTTTACGCCTTTCACCCTAGTGTTTGATCCCCTTTGCAGCATCTTTGTCATACGCATGCTTGATAGTTCTCCAAAGCGTAGGGGTCATGTCTTCAATTCCTACAATCTCATATCGAGCTGCTTTGTCTTTTTTTTTTTTTTTTTTTTTTTTTTTTTTTTTTTTTTTTTTTTTTTTTTTTTTTTTTTTTTTTTTTTTTTTTGTTTTGTTGTGGTGTCCCGTGATAGATGTTGTGTACGTTTTCTCTGGATCAAAAGTTTTTAGATACTCCAGATCATTGTTGAAGAAGTAATCAACAGCAACGGTTAGATGGCATGGGCGACCTTGCAGGGGAAGAGGTTTAGATAAGTCAAAGGGGTAACGATCTCCTTATGGATTGTTCTAATCAAGTTTGTCTTTCAACGCATTGAAACACTCTTGGAAGTTGTACTCAAGTTTGATGCTTCTAGTGCATGTGTCGTTTAGCAAATTATAGGCAGGTCCTAACAAGAGGTCTTGATTAAGATTGTCTATCTTAAGTCGATTCAACACATACTTGGAGAAGTAAATCGGAGTGGCCATTAGATCATTGAATGTGAGAGGATCCTTTGTAGCGGAGACCATTTGGTTGAACCAAGGCTATTCTAGTTGATCAAGTACAACTTGATGCTTGTTCCATTCCGGATTAGGAGTAGGAGGCTTTGGAGGTTGCTTGAACCATTCAGGGTTCGGAGTCTTGTCTGTCTTGAGTTCTGAAGTATCTTGTGGTTGATCATCATCACTAACTACATCTTCACCCGCATTGTTGAATACATCATCCATTACTACCTCAGCAATTGGTTCTTCAACCGGTTCCTTTACAGATGCAAACTTACCAGTTTTAGAACCTTTTGATGGAGCTTTACCTTTAGGGATTTCTTAGTGGTGGATGGTTTCTTGGAAGACTCTAGCTCTTTGGTTCTTCGCCTCTTTGTCTTCTTACCCTGGGTTGGTCCAGCTAAAGGGGTCCTACATAATCACATCGTCATCATCATCAGGACTGTCTTTTAAGATACTTTAGACTGTATCAACAACTCCCTATATTCATGGCAATTTCATCATCTACAAAGCTACCATGAGAGATGTACAAAGCATGATTAGCAGGATTTCTATTGAAAGACTTGTTTTTGTGCATGGTCTGGTAGGGAGCGCTTTTCTAATCATACTCTTTAAGTGCCGCCTTGTTAGTGGACTTAATGGAATACTTGAGCATCTTTTGCTTCTCTGCTAGTTCCTTTTTTACCTTGTGAATCTCTGAAGCGGTCTTCTTAGATTCTTGTTCAGGATCAACTGTTGGTTTTTGAATCTTGCTAGAATCGGGAGTTGGCTTCATAGAGTATTTCTGAATAAGGTCTGCAGTGTGTCTCTATAGAACCTTTTGAAGATCATCACTGATTTTAGATCCAAGATAGTTCAACAACTGTTAGAACTTGTAACTTGAGAGTAGCAAGAGCTTTAGTAGAGTGATCTATTTTCTTTAGCTTAGACACATCCTTTTCTAATTTTTTCAACACTTAGCTGAACATCAAGATGCATTGGGATTCAGGGACAGTAGGTGGTGGAGGATGGAGGCATTGGTGTGAAATTGGTGCTATGTTTTGGTGAGGTATAGGTGTATAGTGGATGACAAAGACCGGGTAGAAGAGTTGTTGTAGGAGCCACTGAAGGAGTTTCGGGTATAGGAGTGAGGACTAAGGGCTCAGAAATCACCAAAACAGGTATATTATGCACAAATGAAAACTAGATATGTAGAACTTCATATTGCAATTTAATATCCAACAACAAGTTGATCTCAACATCTATAGTATCCTTAATATTACCAAGTAAAGAAGTATCAGATGATATTTTAAGAAATTGATCACCAAAACCTATAGATACAGATAAGTTGGAGCTTGTTGGAGGAAGTTCAGCTTTCTTGGCATCATCCTTTATTTCTTTAATCTTTTTAGCATTTGCTTTGGCCACATCAAATATTTCTGCATCACCTTTTCCAGAATCTTCAACTTCAGCATTTGTCATCTCTTCATCCTCATCCTCATTTACTTGTTCATCACCTTGTACAAACTCATCATCAGTTTCTTTATCATCAGTTTATACATATTCACCGCTATGCACAAATTCATCATCAGTTTCTTCATCGTCTATCTTTTCAAGATCGATGCTTTTGTCATCATCGTCATCATCTTTCTTCTCTTCATCTTCATCAAAATCTATCAAATCAACTTCTTCATCACTCGACCTGATCTCTCGGTGTCACTTTCTTTTCTTTCAGAATCCTCACTCAAGAATACCTTTTCTTCAGATCAAACCTTTCCTTATCTAAACCCTGGTTTAGCACTAGTTCTTCCATGAGGTAGCAGGTTAAAAAAAAATGACTATGGACTCACTGGAACCCCGGTGAAACACCATTTTCCTCACTTGACTTTATTTTTTGTTTTTTTTAATTAGTATTTATTTTTATATTTTTTTTTTATAGTTTTGTCCTTTAGTACCTGGCTGTCTTCTGCTGGTTTTCTTGCTTTCTTTGAGAGCTTGCATAATATCTGTAGATTCTTGTTCTTTAGGAGTTAAATATTAAACACCATTGAGCTTAAGCTTTGACGCGGCTGGTTTTGGCTTTGAAGCACTTAGAGGGTCTTGAATGACCACACCCCTTGTACTTTACTACCAGTCTTTTTCTTAGCAGGTTCAGATTCAGTCACAATCCCTTGCTAGTAGCAGAGACCTTGCATGCAGCTTCCTCTTCTGCAGCTTCAATTAAGCTAATAGATTTACCTAATTCCAAAGCAACATCTAGATCAGGAATGATGTTGTCAGATACAGAAATTGTGACTTTTTTGTTTACCACTCTTCTACTAGCAGTTCTCTTTCTGGCTGGTTCAAAGTCAGATTCTCTAGACACATCAACATCTGCCACAGGCGTATCTACAGTCTTCTTCCCTTGTGAACCTTTGCCTTTTCTCTTCTTGGGAGGAATTTGACTAGTTGAGTATTTGAGGAACATTTGATAAGATTATGATCGTTTGATTGCATCATTCAGCATCATATCAGGAATAGGTAGTCCATATTCCTGATAGTCTTCTCCAATTCTGACAAACTTGAGTCTGCTTACAATACCATCATCCTTGATTGTATGATAGTGCTAAAACTTGAGGTTGGAGAGAGACTTGTGTTGTGAGAGGAAGTGATTGATGATGACTTTGGTGAATCAGGGGAATGGCATAGTTTCACGTCTTGATTTTCTCTCCTTCCTGTGATCAATCTGGAAAGCAAAGTCTTCCCAAATCAGCTCAGGATAGTCGACATTTTCTCTGTAGAACATGCCCCACAGTATGTCAATTCTGGATTTTCTAAGTCTGTCATTGCTTGCAGTCTTCTCAGAGAGAAACTTGTTGATAATGGCTGCTAGAGTTCTCCATGGCTGATGCATGTGATCCACATACATGTTGGTATACTTGTGTAGTGGACCTTTGTAGCCAAGGTCAATGAGGAAGGTGAGGGTAGCATCATCATCTTGTACCTCAGTGAATTCTTCACCTTCAACTCTTGGACAGATATCCAAAATCTTTCTAAAGACTTCAGCATCGACAATGCACTTCTTGTTGGCCAAAAGGAATTCATAAGATTCTGAGTCTTTGACCTTCTTGATAGTGTACCAGAACTGCTGCATAAAGATTTCAGGGACTTCTGCAGTGATAGTGAATGCCTTGAAGCACGTGGAGTTCTTGATTACATCAATGATGACTTGAAATGTCTCTTCCTTCTAATGCACAGTGGTTTACAGTCTAACATTGGTAGAGCTAATCTTGACTCTTTTAGTAGATGGAACCCATTTTATTCATCATGATACAACTTGTTGAGTACATGTAGATTTATGATTCTGCTTAAGAATTAACCAATACAGTTTATATACACAACAGAAATATTCTACTGATTAATTTGGTTATCCTTGATTGTATGATTGATTTAGAACTATGCTATGATTAAGTTTCATGCAAACATTGACTATATTATTCACCTCTAAGAATAGTCAACTACGATCAAAGCTAGAAAAAGTCAACTAAGGTCAATAGCCCAAAGTCAACTGAGGAAGTCAACTAGACAATCCAAAGAATTTAGACAAACATTCAATTAGAGGGCAAATAATACACATTCAATTGAAACACAGATGAAATAAGACATAATAAACAGGTATTACCAAATTTTAGAAAAATTTGGGCAGAGTTTCTTTTCATAAAATGTCATATTTCGCTTGGTTTATTACACCTGTCATGTTTCGCTAGGAATATGTCATACATGTTTCTCTCAGAATAAGTGAATACATGTTTCGCTAGGAATATGTAACATACATGTTTCGCTAGAAATATGTACCAAACATGTTTCGCTAGAAAACATGTTTTGCTTCATTCAAGCCTAACATGTTTCGCTACATTCAAACCCAACATATTTCGCATGCCTAAAAAAAATACTTAACTTAGGTTTTACCAATTAAAAATCTATAAGAATTTCTAACAAGCATCACAAATCAATCAAGAAACTCACAGAATCAATTACCACATAGGTACAACAACATTTGAGTATCTTTACTCAAATTTCAAGCATATGTAATGGAGAATCACTCTTCAAATGGAATAAGGGATAGCTAGGAGGCATCAAGCAAGGCTAAAGGGACTCTAAACATACCACGAAACCACAAAAACATTTCAAACAAGCAAACTGATAACCATTTTCAAACTAATGCACCTAAGAACTAACTTTTCCAAGCAAAAGAGATCAAAGGAAACATAAATGTGTTACAATAACATAAGGAGGCTTATTTGAGGCTACTAAACGCAAACCCACAACTATTTAAACACTAACACATGTTTAGAAACATTCATGAACATGAAAATCATAATAAGTCACTCATATGTTTGAGATATCAAAAACTGCTTTACACAAGCCTTAGATGCACCCTAAAGAGCAAAACCCCTTAACTAATTTGAAGAAACCTCAACTTTTTAGTTATGAACCCTAATTCATTTTTAATTGATTAAGAGTGTAAAAATATGCAAAATGCTATTATATTTTGTTAACTTGCATAGATTAAATTTGTAAGTAATCCTTACTTGGTTACTTACAAAAATGTGTAAGTAACTTTGTTAGATTACTTAAAATAAAATGTGCAAGTTAACTATTATACTTGCTAAAAATAAAATATACAAGTGACGTGTTTAAAGTAAAATGTGTAGTTCGCTTGTGAGAATAACATATGTAGTTACTTGTGTAAGTAACTTACTAAAAATGTGTAGACTCAAATATGTAAGTAAACATTAAAGCTATAAATGAAGTATGTTTAACACGTTCAAATAAAATACATATTTGGACGTAAACTTTAGTGTAAAAATAAAAGTGATGCATTTGTATAAAAATATTTGTAAATGCAACATGTAAAAAGAGGTTTGATTATAATGCCACATAACAAACATGTACGAACCTATGTTGTAACATACGAGGACTCGAGACATCAAGAGGTGTTGAATGTACGTTGATACAATTTATGATTACGAGTAACTTCTACATTTTACGTTATGTATTACCAGTTACATGTTTGTCATCAACAAAACAAACGAGGCTGTATAGATTAAATATCGTAATATTTGCACTAACAATTTCTCTGTGACAATCCGTCAAATTCAGGTCGTTATTTTATTCTCAAGTATTAAATATAATTTTCATTTTATGTTGAGATGTGAACTCACTATTAACCGGAAGAAATTAGGGTTTACGTTTGCAAATTAAGTAACGTCAACGAAGAATCGGCGAATCCTACGTTAAGCATCGACGTTTATATAAATTCAAAATGCCGTAGAAATATTTTTATTTCATTCGTTTTTATTTTTCGTATTGCGTGCATTTTCTTTTCGTACCTTATGTAAAATTATTAAGAACAATGTTTATAATTATTGTTCGTTTAGTACCGTACGTAAACAAAAATTTTCAGAGAAGTATCACGATTTTCGTAGAACTATTTTTAACTTGTTCGTTTTTACTTCGTGGTTTCACCTTAACTTTCGTTTTATTTTACGTTTGTACCCGTTAGCCTCAAAACTACCTACCTATCTTAAAATTTATACACTAAATATCAAATGTTACAAAAATTTTAAACTCAAAATCATACACAACAACCTCTAGGTGGCGTGGCATGAGGGGGTGCAAGGCATAGGACAAGTGTCCTAGTCCCTTGCATGCACACTTCCTACAAAAACCAAGGTGGCTCTTCATTTCATTCATAGTTCATCAAAATTTTACACACACTCTCTTGTCCCTCTCTCCCTTGCCGTCCACCATCATCACCATAACACCATTTTCATCAAATTTTTACTAACCAAATAATAACTACAAATGTTACAATGAATCCCATATAAAATGAAGGTGTTTTGAAGTGATTAAGAGGTTTTTTCAAGAAAGTTTTCATACATTTTGGGGCTGAAATAAATCAAGTTTTCATCAACATACTTTGGGTAAAAATAAGGGTGATAAAAAATTATAAGGGTGAAGACCAAGTTTGAAGTTGAAGTTTCATCCATTTTCTTTGATCATTTGATCATCCTCACTATTTTTCTTGTGGTAAAAGTCTATAAATCCTATTACCTTTCTATTCTTGTATTATTTTCATTCCAAATGTATATGT
>BQNB010050889.1:3440-41287 GCA_026074375.1 Tanacetum coccineum | reverse complement strand
AATGTTGTAGTTGAGTTTCACAGATGTGTGTTCTTATCATATCTTAAAGTTGTGGTTAGCTTTTAAAGATTACTTGTTCGTGCTTACAATGGTGTGACGAAGACTTGTCAAAATCTAGCAAAAGTGTGTGATTTTTCTTATAGGTATTCAATGCTCACATTTGCTATCACTTTAGTCATGTGTCTCATAGAAGATGAGGATGTTTGTCAAGAGGTTGCGGTCTACTTATATTTATAAGTTCGACGTCACATGGATAGTGCAAGACATAAGACACAAGTTTGAGAGATTCTACTTCTTCATCAAATTCGTTTTACTCGGTTTTCTTCATCAGTGATCACTACATAGAGCCTACAGAGTTCGAGATTCAAGATATGGTAAATATATTGGTTTCAGGAGAAGCTTAATGATTAAATGTTTAACCATCTACATGCACCACTTGAGGGGAAGTGTTTACAAGTTGCATATCTTCAGAAGACCCCTATTAGATGAAGACAAAAAGGGGAAGAAGATTACAGGTTTATTGATTTGCAGCTTATTATATGTGGTGACATGATACAAAGGAAGTTTAGAAGTTTGTTTCATTTAGAGAGATGATTACATCTCAACTTCTCTATTTAAGAGGAAGTTCGTACACGACTTTGTTTATTTTGTCATCATCAAATAGGGGAAGATTGTTAGGATTCTTGATTTGATGAGACAAAATGAATAAAAGAATGAAACAAAAGGATCAAAGTCGTCATTATAAAACTCTACAAGCTAGTGGAGAAATATGAAGACTTAGTCAAATATTCTACAGGATAATGATTAGGAAACATATTAATGTGATTTAATGTAATTTAAATAGTTTCCTTATCTATTGATTTACTTCCTTTGTATGTCATGATCTCTCTCTATATAAAGAGATCATAGACATATGGTTTAGATATCCATCAATAGAAAACTAGAGCTCTCCCAATAAGAGTCTAGATAGTTACATAGCATAGTCGACTGATTAAAGTCGAATAGTACACCATAGTTAGTTGGGGGGTAATAGGAAACGTTCAATAAATAAAACCTTATGATAACTTTGATTGTGTTCTTTATTATTCCACTACGTGTTATCAATCATTGTTATTGTTCATCCTAGATACAAAGATCAAATCAATCTTGAGCTAAAACGATCTTATCAGCTAGCAATTAGAAAGTTAAACCTGCTAACATCAAAAGCCTTTGTGAGAAGATCTGTAACATTGTGGTCAGTGTAAATCTTGATCACTTGAATCAACTTCTTCTCAAAAGAATCTTTGATGAAATGGTGCCTTATCTTTATGTGCTTGGTTTTAGAGTGAAATATTGGATTCTTCACAATACAAATGGTGCTTTCATTATCATTGTAAATCTTGGTGTTCATGAAATTGAAGCCATAGTCAAGCATTTGATTTTGGATCCATAACACCTGTCCACAGCAGTTAGCAGCAGCAACATACTCTGCTTCAGTTGTTGAGTTAGCTACTATAGTCTGCTTCTTACATTGCCATGAAATCAACCTCTTGTCAAGAAATTGACAACCTCCTGTTGTGGATTTCTTGTCAAGGCTAGCTCCAGCATAATTACTATCAAAAAATGCTTCCAAGTTAAATGGCGAATCTCTAGGATACCAAAGGCCCAATTTAGGTTGACCTTTTAAGTATCTAAAGATCCTTTTCACAACATGAAGATATGGCATTTTAGGAGTAACTTGGAACCTTGCACAAGCACAAACAACAAACATTATATTTGGCCTAGAAGTTGTTAAGTACATTAATGATCTAATCATCGATCTGTATAAGTGTACATCCACACTATTAGCTTCTTCATCCTTGACCAATGCTTTATTAGGTTCCATGGGAGTGCTTGCTGTCTTTACAGTGGCAAAATTAAACTTCTTCAATATGTCAGCTACATATTTGTCTTAGCTAATGAAGATTTCATCTTTCTTCTGTTGTACTTGTAACCCTAAGAAGAAAGTGAGTTCCCCTATAGAACTCATCTGGAATATCTTGTGCATCAAACCTTCAAACTCATCACATAGGGACTTTTTAGTTGACCCAAAGATGATATCATCAACATACACCTATACTAACAGGATATCATCTTTGTCCTTCTTGATGAACATAGTCTTGTCTATAATGCCTCTTCTAAATCCATTTTCAATTAAGTAGGTAGACAAGGTCTCATACCAGGCTCTAGGAGCTTGATGTGGACCATATAAAGCTTTTTCTACCTTATACACTTTGTCAGGGAACTGTGGATCTTCAAAACCAAGAGGTTGACACACATAAACCTCCTCTTTAATAATACCATATAAGAAGGCACTCTTTACATCCATCTGGTATACAATAAATCCCATAAATGATGCATAGGCCAAAAAATAACCTGATTGCTTCTATCCTAGCAACAGGAGCAAAAACCTTATCATAATCAATTCCTTCTTCTTGGGTATAACCTTGTGCAACTAGTTTTTCCTTGTTTCTCACTACAATTCCTCTCTCATCTTTCTTGTTTCTAAAGACCCATTTGGTTCCAATGGCCCTCTGGCCATTAGGTAGATTAACCAGTGTCCAAACCTTCTGAAGTTGAAATTGCAGAAGCTCTTCATGCATTGCTTCTATCCAACTTGGATCTTCCAGAGCTTGAATCACTTTTTTGGGTTCCATTTGAGAGAAAAAACAAGCAAATAAGCAGTTCTGATAATCTTTGTGATTTGTTCTCCTTTGCTTATTAATTTAACATACCATAGCATGTTCATCAGTAATCTTGGTCATTCTCCTTGTTTGAATAGATGAATTAAAGTCTCTAATGATCTGGTCTTTAGGATGATCCTTGTCAATTCTGGTTGTAGGAATAGGACTGACATTTATGGTTGTTTCCAAGTTATTGAGGTCAGCCTCTGCACCCACATCTTCATCATCATAAGCATTACTAAAAATTCCAGTATCATCCATTGGAGTCACATTTGAAATAGGTAGAAGTGTAAATGCATTTTTGAAAGGAGAAAATCTTTCAAATAGATGTTCCTCAAATGCATTAGAAGCTTCAGCAACATTAACTGGTGATGATGAATCATCATTAGTAAAAAATGGTCCAGCAGCACTAACAAGTATACTAACAGTATTAATACTATTAGTGCTGTTAGGATGTACAGTCTGCTTTTCTTGTTGAGGTAGCCTTTCAAACTCACTTCTTGTGGCTTGATCATCCTTCCCATCTTTATCTGAAGCTCCATTTTCATCTATTTCAATAGGCTTCTCTTCAGCATCTTCTTTACTAACCTTAGGATCTTGAGAGATGAATGGATTAGTTGTGCAAATAGGTATTAGGATATTGTAACACCCCCATAAAATCACAACGTGCAGCGGAATACCACTTTAGGGTGCTACTTCATAGTATAAAGTACAAGTTACAGAAAACGACCTCAAAAGAGACGTTAATAAAATGTCACATTCGATTAAAATTTCAGAGTAAAATCAGGTCCTAATATAATTTAACAAGATTACAAGATTTCAAACGTGAATCATTTTGTATATTTGAAGTTAAAAAGTTATCGAATGTGAAGAAAACTGAGTTTGTGAGTTTTGTTGATATCCACGCGTCTCGAATGCTCCCAAAGCTCAGCTAACAAGATATAACCTCAGAAAATACATACAAAAACGTCAACATCAATGTTGGTGAATTCATATGTTTAAGTAAAAATAGTATTGAAATAAATCAAGTAATATTTCAGTAAGAAAAGTAGCGTTACAACATTTAAAAGAATTGCTTCAAAATCCAAGCAGTAATTTAATAAATCAAGTATGCTTAGTAGTGGACCACAAGGTAAAAGATCAACCAACGACAATGCAACGAATGCAGTGTCAAGTAACAGAATTATCGCATTGAGCTCGTGACAACCGATCCCTTGGACGAGAAAATATAGTTTGCCCCAAATGATTTGGTATTATTTCTATATACCAACTTCTAGAATAATATATCCGTTTAAGAGTGGGTGTTCCAAAAGGATGCAAACCCCGAACGGGGAGTCACCCTATAGTACTATTTATTACACTAGCGTCTACCCATCACATGTAGTTAACGGTTCACGATATTAGGGTCTTTAGCAATAGGTAATCCTACGATAATTCACAATAACGGGTCAAGTATACCCTTCAAGCACTTGTGTCTAATTTAAAACAAGTAATATGTTCAAAACTCACGGTTTTATAATAGATAAACAATGATCTCAAATCATTTAGTAAGCAATTTAATCTTTAATAAATTCAATGGTAAACAACCATGTATCAAACATGTATTAGCAATCATGTGAAAAGCAAGTAAAATCTTTAGTAACAACATTCATGTAACACTTATGAAATTGGAATCAATAATTTTGCTTAGTAAAACAAGCATGTATTCTCACCCCGAAAATAGTTATGAAAACCATTAAAGAAGAAAAGATGGGGCTATGAACTTACCTTAGTTTAATTTACCAGGGTGAGTCCCTTTTACCCAAAAAAAAAATGAACTCACCTTAGGAGTGATGAAGACCAGAAGTAGTATCGACCTTCGGACGAGTAAAAAGCGTCTAAACACAACCTAAAAGACGTGATGCGGCTTAGAATGATAAAGAAGATCGATACGAAAAAGTAAATCAAATGATCACGAGATATGTTTCCGAGATATACATGGCATTGCATTAAGACTTAACCAAAGTATTTTTATCCCCAAATTGGTATACAACCTGCACTTATACTACATTAAGTGTCTACTAAGTCTCGCTTAATGATTCTTATCTTATTACTATGTGGCCGCACTATTATTTCTCAAGAAAAGGCGTAAACTATGTTGCTGAATTTTTAGTCAACTTTACAAGACCATATCTCTTAACCTATAAAAGATACAAGGATGGGGCTTTCACCCCTGGAAAGATACTTAAGTCTAGTTTCCAGAACATTATGCCTATTAATCAAACCATTTACCAATCCATGGGAAATGAGTTTTTACTAATCATAACTCAAAACAGAAAGTTCGCTGAATTTCTAACGCTTACGGTTTTGGCCATAAATCCTATTCTATAATAGCAATCAAGTTGAATCCAAAGAGAGATGAAATCTTATGATGTATAGTGTTTAACCATGTTTTAAAAACCCAACACTTTAGTGCAAAAATCTGGAGTTAAATCCCTTTTTCAAACAGTAGTTCAGAACTGACTAGTTTCCGAAAAACGACCATATCTCACTCCTCCGAAGGAGATATGGCTCTATCCAACTCGACACATATACCTTGAACCTATTTATACAATCACATCAAATAATACAGACCTTCTTAGACAAAAAGTTTGCTGTAATTAACCCATTTATACTGCTGGTCTGCAGCAGTCCCAAGTTTTCCTACCAAACACTATTTTTGACGTATTTTCCAAACCGAGATGGCTATTAAAGTGAATCCACTTGGAGAAGTTAGATTAAGATGTATAATACTGAGATTAGCTTTCCTATCCTACATTTTAGAGTATTAACTTGTAGTTTAACTCGTTTTCCAAACGATGTTCCAGATTTGACTAGCAATCGTAAAACGGCCATAACTCCCTCATCCAAAGGAGTTGATAACCCATACAATTCGCCACATGAAGCTTAAGACTATATCTATTCAACCATATAATTTAATGATAGGCTCCATGCCAAAAATTATTAGATATAACCACGTTTTGCTACTGAGCTCAAAACAGTCCCTAAAACTACTTCCAAATTCATTCGAAACTCATCCAAATCGCTAATTAAACACATGCAATGCCATAACATATCTTACTAACATATCTCAATCATAAAAACATGATGTTCATGATCAAAACAAAATCCAACAAACCAAGAACATGCATTCTTATAGAAAGTAAAATCAAACACAAGCATACATATAGAAATTAAATCAATTCAAAAAGAAATTTAAAAAGCTTACAATGCTAAATCAATAGAAGGAAAAACAACACCATCAAACCCTTGTGGGTTTGATTTCTGGCTGAACACCACATCCCCTAAAAACATTAATCCGAACCAATTTTTGTTGCACCAAAAACTTTATTAAACACTTATAATCCAACCCTTGATACTTTAATTGCACCCAATTAGATTAAAAACCCAATAATCAAAAGTTTAATAAAATCATAAACTTCTTAATACTTGATACATGATGAATTTTAATGGGAAAGATTGATGGGGTTTTATGTAGGAATGATATTAGAGTAGGATGGAAGTGATTTGGTTGAGTTTGGGAGGTGATGGTGGTGGTTCTTGTGCTACAGTCGACGAACAGAAAAAAGGGGGAGGGGTGGGATTTTTTTTTTGACTATTATATCATGCGTGTGTGTGTATGGGTTATATAAGGGAAAGAATATCTCACATATTAAGAGGGTATCTAGGATGTATCGACACAAAAATATAGTATGTTGGGTTGGGTTCGGTTTATAAGTAAAAGGAAAGAGTGGGTATGGGCCTTTATAAGAAGTTTTTATAAAAAGGGAGGACTTGGGCTTGGGTTATATAAAATAAAAATATTAAGGAGTGTTTGGTTTTTGGTTTTGTTGGAGGAAATACAAATATAAGGGTGTGTTTGGTTTAGGATTTAGTAGGAGTAAAATATAATAAGGGGGTGTTTGGTTTCTAGTTTTGATGGAGCCTAAAACAATTAAAGAGGGTGTTTGGTTTATATGTTATGTTTATAAATTATATATTTTTATTTTTATTTTTCTAAAACATTTATTCCACAATATTTGTTTTTAAAATACGTAGTTAAAATATTAAAAATTGTAAAAATACTATTTTGACTCGGTTTCGGCCAAACGCGGATATAAGATGAAAAATAATAAAATGAAAGATAAATAAGCTTTCGAAGCTAAAGTATGGAGTTGTCGATTTCTAAAACGCTAAAGCGGATAAATATCTAAATCACGGCGTGCAAATAATTAAAATTGACGATTTTTATCAAATCGAGCAAAAAGAATAAAAATGATTTCTATAAAAATTAGAAAATACAAATAGGGCTCAGTCTAAACATTAATCTTAAATTCAGGTTGTTAAAGTTTTTAAATGATGTGTTCTTATTAATGGGCCTCTTAACAGTTGAATGTGCCTTTTTAGAAAGATATGACATTGGTCTAGCAATATTCACTGTTGTTTTTATGTGAGCAACATTAACTTGTCTAGCAGTATTAACTGATACTAAGCCAGACTTCATTAGTACTGCTTTTGGAACCATGTTCTTTTTAGCATAGGGGTGAGTCTTTTTAGCAATGTTTTGATGATTCACCCTTTGAGCATTGTTCCAAACAGGTTTTACCATCCTTTGATTTTGAAACTGTTTATGATGGTAATTGCAATCAACCTGCAAATGATCAAAACTTCCACATACATAACAAGCCTTATTAAACATCTCAAAATTGCTTCCTAGTCTTTGAGACATCATATTGTTCTAATTTCTTTGATTGCCTCTTGGACTGTGAGTGTTTTGCCTATGTTTCTCAACTTGTTTAACAGTTTTTCTAGCAGTTTTCTCTTGTTGCTTAGGTTTGACAAACTCTATCTTAGCAATACTAGGCTTAACTATTTTCTTCTCAGTTTTAGTTTGAGACACATTTTCTTCCTCACTATCTGACACCCATTCCTCAATAATTAGGGCATCATTATTCTTTCTAACTACCTTAGGCTCTTCTTCACTAGACTTTTTGTTCTCAACTACAGGCTTATTAACAAACTCATCTAAACCAGTAAAAGACAAGTCAGGTGTTGGAGGCGTGAAATTTCCTGTGAGAGGAGGTGGAACTGCATTATAGCCTAAACCTTTCTTGCAATTGTCAACTATCTGACACTCTATGAGTTTGTCTAAACTTTTAGATGCACTTTCAAATTTATCTACATTAAATTGAATGCTATCTTTTTCTTTTTGAACTATATCAAGCTTCTTCCTAAGCTCTCTAATAGTTATTTCTTCTACTTGAATATCCCATTTTAAGCCATTAATTTTTTCTACATAAATAGACTCATTCTTTTTATAAAATTCAAGTTTTTCTTCCACTGATTCTAAACCTGTCTTACAACCTAAAACCATTAAACTAGATTTCTCAAAATCTCTTACAAGTTAAACATTTTGAAATTTAAGTAATTTAACAGTTTCCATACAAGATTTTGAACAATTTGAATCATTGGATACCTCTGAGTCAGAACTTGAAGATGAGTAAGCCATGAGTGCATAATTAGGTCCTTCCTCTGCCTGATCGCTCTAGTCATATCCACCAAGACTATCACATGACACTAAAGATGTGGGAGTAGATGTTTCCACAGGCACACTCCTTCTTGAGCTTTCCTTGTTCTTGTTGTCTTGATTTCTTGGAGCTTTACACTCCCTAACAAAATGTTCCCTCTTGTGGCAGTTGTAGCACTCCACTTTGGACATATCAAAACCACTAGTCTCATTGTCATTAACAGTAAGCTTCCTTTATGTATTCTTCAAAAACCTTCTAGCTCTCATAGTCAACATGGCCATTTGCCATCTCAAATCCATTTCTTCTATGTCATCAGGATAAGATTGTTGCAAGTCTCATGTGCATAGTGAGGACTATTTGGTTAACAGCAAAGGAATGGAATGAACAAATAACAGCATTACTTAAGTTATCAATATTTATAGAGTAAGAAGTATTAACTTGAGTGCAAGCAGTAGTAACTCTATGAGCAGCATTAACTGCTTCATTAGAGCTGCTAGTGTTGTTATTTGAAGAGGATACAAAAGCCATGTTCTGTATGCTTGAACTTGAGCTAGACATCCCTTTGACTTCTGGTTTATACACCTGGAGGTTGTTATAGAGATCATCCATGCTCATTGTTTCTAACTCAGCTTTATTCCTCCACACAACAGCATGTGTGTTCCACTCAGGTGACAAGCTTCTTAATAACTTTTGATTAACATCTTCTTGTGAAATCTTTTCATCCAAAAGCTCCAACTGACTCACAAGCTTCTGAAGCCTATCAAAGGTTTGATCAAGCATCTCTGAGCTTGGAGCATTGAAGTTTTCATATTGCTGCTTTAAGCGAATTCTTTGAGTCTTCTTAGTAGCTGCATTCCCACCAAATCTCTTTTCTACAGCTTCCAGTAACAACTTAGCATCCTTTATAGAGTTAAACTTTAACTGATGTTCATTGGG
Organism: Tanacetum coccineum; assembly: GCA_026074375.1. Lineage (NCBI taxonomy): Eukaryota > Viridiplantae > Streptophyta > Magnoliopsida > Asterales > Asteraceae > Tanacetum > Tanacetum coccineum. The sequence goes on along the minus strand of BQNB010050889.1, from coordinate 32,103 downwards.
AATGCCCATCAATAAAGTACTTCAAGCCTTCACTTCTAATCTTCTTTGAGCCTTATCTTCAGCAGATGTAATAGGCATCACTGTTGTAACACCTTCTACAACTTGTGTTTTTGGCAAGGTTGCACCATTCTCTATGACTTCCCATAGTGCATAGTCTATCATCTGGATGTATTGTTCAATCCTCATCCTCCATAACTCAATCTCGCCTGGTTTAAGCATGGGAACTTTGGATGCAGCCACAATGTGTGCATAATCTTGATCCATATCTTCTAGCAAAGTTTCTCAAAGCAACAAGCTCTGATACCACTTGTTGGTCCTACTTCAATAGATCGTATTCCTTAAGCTTGTATAAGGATTAGTTATATTAGATAAATCTAACACAACTATAGTAGAAACTTTGTGAATACTAAAGAGTATGCGGAATCAGTTTATGCTGAATCTAATCGTTAATAGAAGATTTTTCAATGGAACAGTAAGACACAATGAATTCAACAAAACATAAAAGCTCTAATATTATTAAGCAAATAATATGAATACTCTCAAAGTATTAGGGTTACAAAGACCTTGAAGCTATGACAATTCTATGAATGACTCGTTTTGTTTTGATACATGATTCTATATCAATCTCTATGCCCTCGGACCTCCTTTTATACACCAAGGAGTCCTAGTCGATTTACAATATATTCCTAAGATATAGAATATTCTCTATGATCTATTCTATAAATAACTAATACTTATCACGTAAGTAATCTTGATCTCCAAACAATCTTTATCCTTTCTTCTGTCTTTATCCTTTCTCCGATAGTAGAAACTCTTTCAGCATTTTTAATCTTTGAGCAATTGTAACTTTTGTACTAGCAGCATTAACTTTTAACACCAACAATAGTAGCTTATACACCAACATCATTAATTGTGTACAAGCAGTAGTAATTACTTAGAATATTTTCTTCAATCTTCACCAGCAGTACTAACTTTACACTAGCAGTACTAATATATACTAACAGTAGTAACTGTGAACTAGCAGTACTAACTTTTTACTAGCAACACTAACTACTTAGCATATTTTTCATTAAAGTTAATGAACAACACTAACTTTAGCTTAGCAGCAGTAACACAAACCTTAGCAGCAATAACGTCAAGAAGGCTTTTAATCCCAATAGACCTTTTTGCAAGAATTTTCTCACACTTCTTTCTCTTTCTAAAAACCTTTTTTCTCTCACTAAATATCTTGATCACTAACATCTCTTGATCTTGTTTCAACTGATCTAATCTCTTCTTCTCATCTCTTCCTTCTCATTCAAGTGCAAGAGAAGAACATTTGTATTCGCCAAGAAACAAAGTGTTGATTAGTGATCTATCCTCCTTTATTCTAAGTATCAAATCTCTATTGTAATTATCTTATATATTTGTGTGATTTGGATATTGTGTAAATCCGATAGTGTAGATCTAGTGATCGTGTAGTGATTGTGAAGTGGTAGATTGGTTCTAGCTAAGATTAGGACTCGGCATTTAGCTTAGTGTCGAAAAATAACGTAAGCGACGTGTAAACGGTTTTCTCTGCCTGAAGGGAGCTTGTTGACATAGTGAAATCTCGAGTAGGATACTAGGGGAGTTGAGTAGGGCGAAGAATTCCTTCGTAGCCGAACCACTATAAATCTTGGTGCCTTGGTTTGATTGTTCCTTCTCTCATCTCTTTATATTGTTGTGATTGTTATTTACTGTTAGTTGAGATATTTATTTGGTTCATTCATATTGTTGGTTGGTTAAACATACTAATCGAATCTAAGCATTTTGAAAGCAAAGTTTTAAAATGAAAACGAACCTGTAAACTATTCAACCCCCCTTCTAGTTTCCACAATTGGTATCAGGAGCCAAGGTCACTCAAGATTTTTAAATATACTATATTTTAAAGCTTGGATCGATCTATGGATTCTGACAAATATCTAGAAGGGAAATCTATGCAAAGACCACCACTCTTTGAAAGTGATAGTTTTATTTATTGGAAAAATAGATTCGAGACATATGTTAAATCAAAAGATCTAGTTATTAGCATGTTATACAAAGGTGAATTTTCAGAACCATTGAACAAATCCGAAAACCATATTAGATGAGTTATCCCTTGAAACAAAATGATAATCTTAAAAAGAGACTTGCAAAAAATAACGAAGCTAAAATGGTTATTTATAATGCTTTGCCTAGAAAAGAATATGAAAGAATTTTCATGTGTAATACGGCAAAAGAAATTTAGAAAACATTGCTAATCACCCACCAAGGTAATAGTCAAGTCAAAGATAATAAGATCGACCTTTTGGTTCAACAATATGAACAATTCGTCATTTCTAAAGACGAATCTATAGATAGTGCTTTTGCTAGATTTAATACTATTATTACTAGTCTAAAAGCTCTTGATGAAGGTTATTCTAGAAAGAACTATGTTAGAAAGTTTCTTAGGGCTCTACATCCTAAATGGTGAGCAAATTTCACGGCGATTGAAGAGTCGAAAGACTTAACGTCACTATCTTTTGGTGAACTTATCGGGAACCTCAAGGTTCACGAAATGATCATTAAGAAAGATTCGGAAATAGTCAAAGCAAAACTTGAAAGGAAATCTCTTGCTTTAAAGGCTAAGAGAGAATCTAGTGATGAAGAGTGTTCGACTTCCGAAAGTGAAGACGAAGAGTACGCCATGGCGGTAAGAGACTTCAAGAAGTTCTTCAAAAGAAGAGGAAGATTCGTGAGACAACCTCGGAATGACAAAAGGACGTTCCAAAGAAACTGAGACGACAAAAATGGTAAAAGTGATAGAATATGCTTTAGATGCGGCGACCCGGATCATCTTATTAGAGAATGTCTAAAGCCACCGAAAGACAAAAACCAAAGAGCTTTTGCCGGAGGTTCTTGGACAAGGAATAACTTAGAAAAGGAAATTAGTATTCTAAAAGAAAAAGTGTCTACACTCGAGAAAAACAAGGAAGCTGATCTCGAATGTGTAAAATATCATATGCTTAAAATTGAAAATGAAAAGCTTAAAGAGGAAGCTTAATGAGCTTAAAGATAATAACTTAGAAAAGGACTAGAAATAACTTAGAAAAGGAAATTAGTATTCTAAAAGAAAAAGTGTCTACACTCGAGAAAAATAAGGAAGCTGATCTCGAATGTGTAAAATATCATATGCTTAAAATTAAAAATGAAAAGCTTAAAGAGGAAGCTCTTAAACTAACCAAGTTTGAAAAGAGCACACATTGCTTAAATGAAATGCTAAATAATCAAAAACCCTTCGGAGAAAAGTTAGGTTTATGGTTTAATTCATTTGAAGCATCATCTAGTAGAACTAAAGAAATAAAATTTGTGAAAGCTCAGAAAAAAGCGTCCTCTGATAGAGGTCCCATAAATATGGGCGGCCCCCTTAGTGTGCAAGCGGCCCCCAAAGCAAATATGGGACCGCCACAAGCAACTATGCTTGGATCTGAGAAAAGTGTTGTGATAACCGGTATTTTGGGTCCTAGACCAAAACACATAATAGTAAACAATGTCAAAGTCCCCATTGCTAGTGATAATGAAGTTAAACAATTTTATAAGTCATTTTCAAAACCCGGAGTTGTATTTTCAAAACCTAATTTTAGATCAAAAACTCCACTACCTAGAAGAGTCATCAATAATTATTATCGTCCTAAAACATCGCAACAAAAAAGAAACGTTGGTCGACAAAATCAACCTCGTGGCTTTCCTGTAACTTGGAACAATTTCCAATGTCAAAGTTACATGCCATAGGAAATGTGTCTTCCATTCCCACATCCCAACCAATTGCATCAAATGCAAGGGATGTTTAGCACTAACAACTTTGGACCTATGAGATATTGGAGACCAAAAATTTGAGGTGTTGCCTTATATAAATAGATATGCCTTGGAGTCGACTTGGAACCCGATGAGTGGCTAAAGGATAGCGGATGCTCCAAACACATGACGGGTAACCGAAAACTCTTCTCAAGCTACAAGGCATACAAGGAGGTAATGTTATTTTTGGTAGCAATTTTCGCGGTAACATCATTGGAAAAGATACGATTTCGAATGACTCTCTCAAAATAGATAATGTAGAACATGTAGATAACTTAAGATTTAACTTGTTAAGTATATGACAAATATGTGATAATAAGTGTATAGTAACTTTCTCTGAAAATGATAGTGAAATCACTAAGGATGGTAAGGTCATAGGTAGAGGTATTAGGAAGAAAGGTCTTATATTGTGATGATTTAGGAAATAAAGCCCTAAAGGGCGAATTTTGTCTAGTCAACGATTATTGAAAAATTTTCATGTTGTGGCATAGAGATTAGGTCATGCAAATATGCGTTCTCATTCAAAAAAATCGGTTTAAGATCTTAGAATTAGTTAGAAACTTACCTAAGCTTAAGTTTGATCAACACTTCTGTGATGCTTGCAAAATTAGAAAACAAGCTCACGCTAGTCATAAGGCTAAGAATATAGTCTCAATGACTAGATGCTTAGAACTCCTTCATATGGATCTCTTCGGTCCATCCGCCGTACGGAGTTACAGAGGAAACCGCTACACCTTAGTCATAGTAGATGACTACTCTAGGTATACTTGGACTAGATTCCTTAAGGACAAAACCGAAGCTTTCGATCAATTCAAAATATTTAGTAAGAAAATTCAAAACCAATTAGGATGTACAATAGTGTTAATAAGAACCGACCACGGTAGGGAATTTGATAATGAGGTGCAATTTGGAGAGTTTTGTAATGCCAATGGAATTACACATAACTTCTCAGCTCCACGCACTCCTCAATCAAATGGCGTGGTTGAAAGAAAAAATAGGACACTTCAAGAAATGAGTAGGACTATGTTGAATGAGCAATCGTTACCACAAAAGTTTTGGTGTAACGCAGTAGACACTTCAACATACATTCTCAACCGAATCCTAATTAGAGCCATCTTAGGAAAAACACCTTACGAACTCTTAAAAGGTAGGAAACCTACTTTAGATTACTTTAGAGTGTTTGGAAGCAAGTGCTTCATTTTAAACACTAAAGACTACCTTACAAAGTTTGACCCAAAGTCATACGAAGGTATCTTTTTAGGTTACTCACAAAATAGTAAAGCCTACATCATCCTTAACAAACATACTAGGAAAGTCGAAGAATCACTCAACGTGACATTCGATGAAACTCCTCCACCCTCTAAGACATCACCCTTGGTGGATGATGACTTAGATGAAGAAGAAGCAATTAAGGTTACGAAGGAAAACTAGAAATGACATTGATATGATGGAAACTTTAGTGATTGACGAAATAGTCTAATATTAAGGACATTAGAACACCATCCATTAGAAAATGTCATAGGAAACCTTAACCAAAGAACCCTTAGATCACAAGCCCAAAACCAAAGTAACTTCTTTTGTTTTATATCAACTATAGAACCTAAGAATGTGAATGAAGCCTTAACAGATGAAAGTTAGATAGTCGCTATGCAAGAAGAATTAAATCAATTCATTGCTAACGACGTTTGGGAGTTAGTTCCATAACCTAGGAATATGACAATCATAGGAAAATAAGTGGTGTTAGAATAAGTTGAGAGTAATGGTATTTTTCTCGAAATAAGGGCTAGTGTTAGGTGCTCAAAGGCTATAATCAACAAGAGGGCATCGATTATGATGAAACTTATGCCCTAGCGCTAGACTTGGAGTCCAATTAGATTACTATTAGCTTTGCTTGTGCTTTAGATTTTAAGCATATTCCTAATTGGAGTAATAAAGTGTATTCCTGTACAGGTTTTATTAATGAGGAGGTTTTTTGTGGCACAAACCTTCTGTGATTCATGACCTTTGAAAACCGAATCAAGTTTATAAATATAAGAAAGCTTTATATGGTCTTAAACAAGCACCAAAAGCTTGGTATGATAGATCAAAAGCTTTTCTTATTAAACATGATTATAAATTGGGAATGGTAGATAACACTCTTTTTACTAAGAAGAAAAGTTCTAATCGCATCATCGTTCAAATATATGTCGACGACATTATATTCGGGCTCGACTTGTCAGATGGTGTGATGAAAAATTTGCCAATATCATGCATTGACGAGTTTCGAGTTGAGGACATGGTGGGTGATTAAATTCTCTCCTTGGACTACATCATAATATCAAATGGAAGATTGTATTTTCTATAATGCAATCTAAATATATTAAAGAAAGGCTCTATGAAATTTGGGTTAGAAGAATCCTTATCCAACGAACACCCCCTTCGATACCAAACTCTCGAAGACAAAGAGGTTGAGTCGGTAGATGTTCCAAGTTTCGAGGCATGGAAATGTAAGTTTTTTTTACCTAACGATAGTTGGCCCTGATTATTGTTTAGTGTCTGCCTTGTGACCGCTTCCAAGTGCTCCATAAATACCTTCACCTTTGAAGCGGTTATGCGTAAATTCCGATACATTAAAGGCAACTTACGCACTTTGAATTATTAGTATCCTAAGGGGGAAGAATATAAACCAGTAGTATATGCCGACTCTGATCATGCGGGAGATTATGTAGACCGAAAGAGCACTAGCGGTATTTGTACGTTCGTGGGATGTTGTTTGACATCTTGGTTCTCGAAGAAACAAAACGCTCATGCTATATCCACTACATAAGTCGAATATGTAAGCGCCAGAAAGGCATGTCAACAAGCACTATGGATGAAACAAGCTCTTATCGATTACGACGTTTGACTCGACGACGTCTTGAACATGTGCGACAATAAAGACGCGATTAACCTTAGCAAAAACCCGGTGCAACATTCTCGTACTAAACACATCAAAATACGCCGTCACTTTCTTCGTGATAATGTCCAGAAAGGACATATCTCAATCAAAAAAGTGTCGTCCGTCGATAATATCGCCGACATCCTTACTAAACCCCTTAAATGTGAATCGTTTAATTATCTACATCTTGGTTTAGGAATGATGGAACACATTCCATAAACGGTGTTAGTCCGCTTCTCCTTCTTCTAGTCTCGATTCTAGTCCGTGTTCTATTCCGTGTCGTGACAACTTAAATAATTCATCCAAAGTACCTTAAGGATTTTTAATTCGCGAAATACAAATTAAAACGTCACTCCTCTTTGTAAAATTTTCGTCAAAACTAAGTCCAAAATCTCTCGCTGAGGGTGGCCCCCATATCCCCGGTGGCCCCCCAGTATATTTAGGACCGCTTGACAATACGGGATCGCCAACAACAAACCCATATCTTCCACACATAGTCAAAAAATTTCAAAACACAAAAACAAACACCTCCTCTCCCTACTGCAGCGAAGAACACGACTAAAAACAACCCAAAACTCAAAATCAACCATTAAAACTTAGGGTCTGTTTGATGTGTTATTAGGATTCACTATGGATATCTGTTTAATTATAGAGTAGAATGGAATTAAATTAAGCAAAAAGAATCATTGTCAAAATATTTGTTTGGTTTGACATTTCATGTATTGGTTTTATGGTTTTGTGAGTACAAGTCAAATTGTCATTTTTTCACCTTTTTAAATAACATAAATAACTATTTTGTGCTTAATTAGTGGTGGGCCACCTTAACTCAATGGGATACCACTCAATATAGGCTGGTATGATTTGTATGGGTTTTAGCACGGAATTTAAGAAATTGATTCAAAAATAATGTTACCAAACAATTGTATATAGAAATGAAAGTATTACTTGATTTCTACACCCTCACACCAAACGCTTCCTTAAATTAAAGATCTAATCAACACCTATAATCATCGACAACATCACAAAGATCATCAATTATAAGTCATTTCATCTATTTTCTTTTAATTTGAGTGTAGGGTTCATGATGAACACAAAAAATTGAAATTTGAGATTTTCTATTTTTCTTTCAATTTTGTACAATTAGGACTACTAGGTTATAATGTATAACTAATATGCTTCACGTAGACATATGATTTGCATATGTTAGTAAGTTTGTCGAAAAATTAATTTCGAACCAAAACCCTAATTTTTTTTTCAAATCACTTACGTTAAGAACATAATAAAATTATTGTTTTGAATTGTTAATACAACTTAAAAACGTTTTTCAACACATGCATAATGATCTCATGAACAAAGGTCAAGATACATAATTCATATGTATTTTTCGACATGTTTGGATGAGCAAAATCAAACTAAGGAGCGTGTGGATTAACTCTTAGGTTTGTTTTTATGTCGGTTATTCCTCTTACTCCATATTTGTCACTTTTAGGCACACACTAGACACTTGCTCAAAGAATGTTGAAAAATTATGAATGATACATACTAAAATACTCTTATCAATGATAGGTGAAAGAGAATGTCTCAAGATCCAAATAAATCCTACCTTTCTAATCACACCAAATCTTCTCAAAAATCACTTCATCTAAAAATACCTTGTCGGCCTATTCATGAAGGAAGAATTGTTGACAAAACGTTTGACTCCAAAGGGTTTCAAACCTTGGAAAAGAACCTAAGCAAAATCAGGCTTCAAACCTTCCTTCATTTAAAAGGAAACTTATATACAAAATTCATATACTAATTTTATCAAACGTTTGAACTAACTCTTGTAAGTGATCTTTGGATCATATTGTTTGAAATAAATGGAAAACGAGTTGGTGCTTCATTTCAGGATTTTGGAACACTACTCAATATTCCATTTGAAGGATATTGTTTTTATAACAATGAATGGTCTCTAAAATCCATTAACAAACAAAACAACACTCCAACAAAAGATCCCTTTCTATATCAAATTAACTCATCAAACCTCAATCATATACAATATAACTAAGAAATGCTTAAATGATTTCAAGTTTGCATTAGAGGATTGATGTGCTGTCGTATAGGGTCAATTATTTGATTATCAAGTTTTAAATTTATATTTAGCCGACAAACCTAAAACAACACTTTAACGGAGCAGTGTACCCGGTCAAGATGGAGTTCACGTAAGTAGGGTGTCGAACACTAAGAGTGAAAATTAATCCTATATTCTATTAGTATTTTAATTAGTCTATTTACTGCTTAAACCTATGCTATATACGTTGTCTAATGATATGGGGGTTTTCAGCCTGAGAGACTGGCACAGGTTTGGTGGAGACAAATATCAATTCAATACACAATAAACACAAAAGAAGAAAATTAGAAGATAGAAAAGCGGTACAAGCCAAATGATAGAAAACTTTATTAGCCATATTAAATCCAGTTCAATGTCGGTTTGTTTGTTTTAGTGCAATGATTTACTTATCTCGAAGCGGCATATCATTCTTAAGACTTAGGCGGGACATCATCCTAAGACCTAGACATGATTAATCATGTCATAATTAATGTATTCTGCATAAAGCATCCTTTAGTTTAATTATAATCTATCTTAGGGAATCAAAGCAGTGGTGATCCTGTTAAAATTCTAGCCCAACGGGACTTTACCCACTTATTGTTTGACGGTGTTTCATATATTGGTAGTCTACTATTCCAATCTTTATTAGTTAATTAAGAGCATGATTGCTGAACATTAAACGGTCACCTACCGGTCTAACTAAGCTCATAATTTAAAGACAAAGACAGAACGTTATTTTTGATCCTATTGGTCCAGTAATATTAAACACAATATGGAGAGCTATATCGGTATCTAGATTACTTGGTTCGTTATCCACTAGATGCTGTTGATGATAGATCGCATATTCAAACTCTTAAACAATGTATGAGGTGATAAACTAATTGAAAAATAAAAAAAAAAAAAAAAAAAAAAAAAAAAAAAAAAAAAAAAAAAAAAAAAAAAAAAACCCACCCCCCCCCCCCCCTATAAAAAACTGATCATACGATAATTAAGAAATCGATTTTAAAACAAACCAAACATTGAACTTTCATTAAGATGGCTAATACCCGAGGGTATTAGCCCACAACCATTGTTTTGTATTACAGCGTAATCACAACAATAAAAATTGAACGATTAAGAGAGAAATAATTACCGATGTCTTCTTTATGGATTAGTGATCTAAGCTTGACCTTGGTGGCTCATCTTCTCTTTGAAATTCGTCTTTAATGAGTATGGTATAAAGAATATGATATTGCACACTGAAAACTCATTTTTGTGTCTTCTATTTATTGTTCTGTTAAATACTCGTTACGAACGTTCTACTAAGTTTTGTTACGACGTATGGGCTGGGTTCCTGGAATGCGCGCTCGTTTATAATTAATCAGTGATATCGATTTCTAATTTACTTGATTTAACTGTATTCTATTGATATAGTTTTTCTTCATGATACGGCGTTTGTAGACAGAAGGGATACGCCGTATTGAGAATTGGTCAAACGCGTTTTGTTGTGAAGTCTTGGAGCGGATACGCCGTATCTCTTTTGTTGGATACGGCGTATTAGTCAGAAATTAGCATTCTTCAAATATCTTCGTTTTAGCTCCAAATTATGCTCCTTTTAGCTTGTCTTCACAAAACACTCCTGGTATTATGTGTTTTTCAACTTTAAAAGAAATTAAGTACCAAATATGCAATTTTATATAAATGTGGACAAAAACAGATGAGAATATAATGATATAATAAAGTGAGCTTTTTTTGATGTCATCCTAAATATCCACCACTTGAATCCTACTTGTCCTCAATTAGACCTTAGAAAAAGTTTCAGTTTATGAAAATGTTTCCCAACCGAAGTTAAAGATTTTCCATTTAAGCATCATTTTGTCCTAATCACCTGTATATAACCAAGCTCCTCACGAAATATGGAAATGAAAAACACTCAGCTCCCCATACCCCCCCACTCACTCTGACTAATCTAGGGTGCAACATTTGTTTGTAAGTCATTGCGCGGTCGTAAATTGTTCGTATCATAGGCTTGGACAAGGATACACATCTCCACGATAAAGCTAAGAAGAAAAAAAGTCAAAAGATAAATGGGGTTTAAGAAGGATTAGGGTTGATCATTCAACATCTTTCACCATAAGTACCACAACCAACAAGGCAGCATGTAATCATAAATACACGGACGTAAATGACAGAATAGGAACATATACGATTGATCACATCCATGTTCGTGTTACCAGGGGTTGGGAGGTAGTTGGGATGTTGAATGATTTAAGGTTTGGAGCGCTTTAACTTTCACCGAAAGTCATCATCCAACAAGGCAGCTGAGACATGCATACATGGTTGTAACGATTGAATAGACATGCATGCTCGAACAAGTCCTCGTTCGAGTAGACACTAAGGTTAGTTTTTAGGAAAGGGAAGTAAAATGGGTGTTAAACAAGATTTACGAAACAAATAGATAAGCAACAAATAAGGTACGGTTTGATAGTAACTTTCCCCCGACCGTTCATGACATAGACTTGATACATATAGATAGCCGCCTTGATTACAAAAACGAGCATAGACAAACCTAAGTTAGCGTTCCCATAACGGTCAATTTCCTTACATCCCGCTCTTTACATACTCTTACATAATAAGTGGTGATATCGGCCATTTTTTACAAGACTTTACATCGTTGATTTTTGTATCAACGAATAATCAATCCTTCCAAGAGATTCCTTCGGTATAAACTTCTTTTGAACCGACGGTTTTTCTTCCTTCTCTTTTTTTTCAATACATAATATAATTATCGGTCTATTCAACCGTCATTTACTATACTAATTTGTAGGTTAATCTTTCCTTAGTAACATCTCTCTTCTTCGGACATGATTATTAATCGCGAAAGTAGGTAAATTACGTGCTACATATTTTCCAATGGCATTGTGCCATTTTCACCGTCCATTTCAGAGATAGAAATATTTCACTTTGACAACAGGAAATACAAAACTTTACACGAGATCAACTAGCACAAAATAGGTCTTAATCTACACGGATAGGCTAAGGTGCATCAGGTGTATCGAAACATATAATATGGGTAGAAAAAGATTGGAATGCTCAATAAGGTTGTTATAAGGGATTTTACTCTAAAAATGAGAGTAAGTCAAGGGTTAACACGGGATTTAAACTAACCATTGTTTTTAGTTTGTTTTTAGACATTGTAAGATATTGGTTTTAATCTAGAAAATTGATCAGTTGTACAGGGTACTCCTTCTTTTTCACCATAATATTAATCATTGCGGTCTCGAGTGATATGCCATGCCAAGTTTTAAAGTCCACTACATCATCGAAACACTCATAATTTTGTGGAATTTTTAGTAAACAGTTAGAAACGGAATAGGCTTAATTCTCATAATATGTATCAAGGGTTATAGTGCGCTAGGTAATGTAACTAGTGATTTTGATAAAAGTCATGCTAATTTTTTTTTAATTTGGCCAATTTTTAAGCTCTTTTAAGCTTGTAGCATGTTATTTTGTAAAAAAGAAGACAAGTGCGTTCTAATTCTCTATCCCTCCACTTAAATTATACAACGTCCCGATCTGTATAGATAAAAACAATTTAAATAATAAGGGAAATAGAATTAGAACGGAAAACTCCCTGATGTTTTGCTCGTGATAATTCTCCAAGATGAGTTCTTGAGCAAAAAGTGGATATGGAAACTAACTACGAAATTACGTTACAAGACACCATATCATATTTTTCAAATACCGAGTTCACAAAATACTTAAAACATGTGTATGAAACTAGCAAATTAAATGTCATTACACCAAATCACATGTCTGAACTGAAATGTATCATGTATATATCTTTCAAGAGTTGGGTAATTATCAAATATATACTAACAACTTCATAAATATTTAAATAGTATCATAAATTTTACTCCAACACAAATGAGTTTATGGGTACACGCAAGGTTATTTGGGCGGGTACACCCGTGGGTATTTTAGATGGGTACACCCATGATGGGTATACATTACCCGTCACCCACCCGTCACCTACCGATGGGTATAATTTCTCACTCACGACCCACCCACGGGTAAATATTGATGAGATTACCCACCCATTTACATGTGGGTACTTGTGGGTTATGGGTTTTTTCTCACCCATTGCCATCCCTAATATCCGCGTTCCGTCCCATCCAAGCCATCAATAGCACCAATACCTGAGATACATGCTTAAAAACGTCAACAAAACGTTGAGTGAATATATAGAGTTTACAAACTACAATCAGAATGCATATTTGGTTTCACAAAACACTATAACATTGCTTGCAAGGCAAGTTATATCATGATTTCCACTAACATGAGCCCGTGTACCGAACCTTAACACATTTATCATTTAAGATAGAATAAGTGACCGGGAAGTATGCCACTACCCCTAGTCTCAATAGAAAATGTCTGTTTGACAGGGTGTTCATCATCGGATCCAGACCCCGGACAGGGTTGTCAAACCCAATAGATCTATTTAATGCATTCAGCGTTTACCTCCTCGGTAATTAACGAGTACACAACAAATGGCATAAACTCATAGTATGGAATGAAATCATATCACGTATCAAAACACATTGCGTTCACTTTTCAAAACAACATGTATCCCCCTCGCGGGTTTTAAAACATTTAAAATAGTTCAAAAGCGAGGCTATGAACTCACCTTGCTCTAAGCCGAAGATCAAAATAACCGTGACAATCCAAAGATGTCTCAACACGAACTCAACCGCGACCTATAATTAATGTCGCCCGATTACTTTATAAAGAACGATCGAATAGTGTGTGCATCGCAACTATTGAAATAGTATAATACACATGTGATGAGAAATCCTCTTGCGCGTCCTAGATCCTAAACTCCCCATAATTGAGTTACGATCATTCTTTCATTTATATTACACGTCACTTAATCGAAAACTTTCTATTTTCGGAAACTTTCTATTTTTAGAAAGTTACTTTTCGGAAAGTTACCATTTTTAGTAAGTCCCGTCATCTAATTATATTTATAATAATATTTATTTATCCCATCGCACATTCGACGCTCAATTTGGTCATCGTTTACTCGTATCGGTGTTATATCCGAATATTTCAAAAGTTTCTATTTTTATAATCTTCTTCGTTCATAACAATCGTTAAGTCTAAATTGTTATACTCGTAAAATAATAGCGTTTATTATTTTTATAAACATCCAACAAGTCTTGTATTAACCTGTTGACTTTCAAAACGACCATTTATATCACATTTTCACGACTCGGACTCTAAAGAGATTTTATGTAAAACGACATTCCGGACAACTTTTTAGTTTTAGCCGAGACCTGAAACTCGACATAAAATGACCAAAATGCCCCAGCAAGTTTCTGCAGGAACTTATGACATTTTAATAAAAGTGCATAATTTGACTTTGAGTTTTGACCCGTTATTACTCTATTTTAAAACTGGCAAGCCTCGCTGCAAAGTAAAACGTCATTCCGAACAACATTCGTGCTTCGCCAAAAGAATGAAACGGACTCGAAAGTGCTCAAATCAGACGTTTTTGAATCTGCCAGCAACTACACCAAACCATCATAGCTGTTTGGAAATTTATAAGTTTTCAAATCTTGTTTTCGCTCTAGATTCTTCGTTATTAGGAGTTACGGGGCGTTCGAATTACCGAAATGATCGTAAAAATACCCTCTACCATATTTTTTAATCAATAATCAAATTTCACAAAATCTCGAACCTCGTTTTCCGCGCCAAAGTTTCTGCTCATAATGTATACGTTATAAAACACGCCAAAATTCATTTTTGACCCAAAAATTCATTCACATCACATCTAAAATGGCATATACACGATATTCAAATCGCTCAATCATTCAACAACTAAATCTAAACTAGACAATGCAAGATCTCTCGGATTTCATCACATGCAATTATCGAATATCGATCGAATCACAAAAACAATTATTATACTAGTAAATAAAATACTTACAACAAACATAAAAATGTTTTCGGCCTCTCCTTGGAATGGTTCGAGCTCGGACGAGACCCCATACAACATAACTGACACTTTTCAAACAAAACCAACTTCACTAACGAAAATACTTGAATCGAGCCCGAACTCTAACTTCTTCAAAACTCAATGCATGTAGGATTTTATTACATGGAAACGTAGGCCTTAACACAAGGATTAATATTTTGTAACTTGATTATAATGCATGTTGGAAAATTGACGGTGGTGGTGTCTTGGTGTGGCCGGTCGTAGAGGGTGAACAAGGAAGGAAGGAAGAAACAAATTTTTGTAAAAGAATTATAATGTGTGTGTGGTGTTGGTATTTATAGAAAATAAGTTTGATTACTTGCCACCTTTAGTCCCTCTATTTTAGTACGAAAGGTTATTTGTTTCGTTACATAGTTGACCAACGGCCCGGGTCACACCACGTTCGTAAACATTTTTATTCTGTCCCACTAGATTTATTTTAAAACATTTAATAAAATGTGTACACTTTAAAACGCGAGTCTGGCTCAAGACAAAGAACAAGGATGACATTCGTAAAAATAATAATTTACGATCTTAAAATAATAACGAGACGCGTCGTAAATTTTTACGATGCTTAAAACACTTAACGGTCGTGCGGTCAAACGTTGACTCGCAAATCGACTAAAATAAAATTTTCCAAATTCCGTTCTTAATAAAATACAAAAATATTTATTTTTGACAAATAAAATTTTAAATGTCGACATTCGTTCACATGAACATATAAAATAATAATTATGACGTCGAACTCGCGACCGTCATACGCGTCGTAAAAACTCGGGTTGTTACACACACACACACACACACACACACACACACACACACACACACATATATATATATATATTATTATCATACTATTTATACTATTTATATTAATTATATATTTATATAATATTTTATACACCACATATAATATTGTAAAATACATATATTCACATCTTTTCACAAATCGCGCATCTTCATCCAATACCATGTCTTAAAGCTCTGAGGATAAAGCTCTTTTAACGGGGGAAGACTGTAATAATTCGTTATTTCAGGTCATTTTATGACTTAAAATTTTTAATTATTTATTTTTAGGGTTTTACGCATTTTATTTAATTTTCATCGTTTAGTTAAATCGCGTAAACTAAAAATCAACAATCAACGTAAACGGGCACCTGTTAGGAATATTGTAATAGATAGTTACTACTAGTAGGTATGCAGTTCCTACTGGTAGAGTAAAAATTCCTGCTGTAGGATGTTGAGTTCTTACTGCTAAGGATAATGTTATAGTTTGTGCTGGCCAGATCTAAAAGTTATTCTATGTAGGAACAATATTAGTCTGGTAGTATTATGCTTACTCCGAGTTGATATTATAGTTAGTTAGCTGATAAGGATTTGATGAGATATTAAGGATATGATGAGATATCCTAGGAAGTGATTATACTTATCTCTTTAGCAAGTCTTAGGTAACAGGTTGTTAGGGTTTCATGGAGTATTTAAGAATCCTACGGTCATAGATGATGGGGAGAAAATTGAAGAGAAAAACACTTTTATTGTTATTAGAAAAAGATTATAGAGGAATCATTGTTTGAGTAATTTTCTCTTTAACTGTGTGTTTAGTTCCGCTGTAACAATAGTTTAATTTGTTAGAGTCTCTCTTAGAGTTGCTTGTGATTACATAAGTACTCTACAACCTTAACAGGCTTGAAGATCTATCTAGGGCTGGACCTACAAGTGGTATCAGAGCCTGATTAGAGAGCCTCTGTTAAAGAAAGTTTACTATTCTCACTCATAAAACTTCACAATGACTTCACCAATTCCTTTACAAACATTCTCTTTCCCATCAACATCTGAACCTGTGTTCTCTGTGTCAACCACTGAACCAGCATTTGAATCCTCCAAAACTCTCAGTCTCACAAACACACAGTCTAGCAGCAATTCACATATCACACAACCACCTATCTCAAACAAATAATGCAAAATTTCTTATTAATGAAGGTTGATATGTGATGTGGCCATGAAGATGAGTACTGGAGAATGACAGTGATCACAACTTGTGCGAACGATTGTTCTAAATGGAAATAGCAGGAACAAAAGATAGGAAGAATCCAAAAGGTAATATTATGATACTTCCTCCTGTTTCTGTATTGAGCGTAGACATTGCTGTTAAAGGAGGAGACAAAAGCAAATATACATATTGACTTTTGTTCTCTTCCTGAGGATCACATGGCTAATTTTCATCAACTAGATGATGTAAGGGACATCTGGTTGGCTGTCAAAGCTAGGTTTGGAGGTAATGATGAGTCCAAGAAAATGCGGAAATCTATGCTAAAGTAGGATTTTTCGGAATTTAGGATATCTGAATCAGAGGGTCTACATAGGGCTAATGACAGGCTTTTAAAAGATATTGAGTCAACTTAATCAGATGCAAGCTAAGCCAGACAATGAAGATTGTAACATGAAGTTTCTTAGAGCACTTCCACCTTCTTGGTCACAGGTGGCCATCACTCTTAAAACAAAGGGTGGTCTTGATTATCTAAGCTTTGATGATCTGTACAACAAGCTTAGGACCCTTGAAATTGATGTGAAGGGTGGCTCAAGTTATGATTTAAGGAGGCTACTTTGCTCCTACTCACTTCGCCTTTATTAGTGTGCTGCACTATAATTTCAAAGAATGTCAATGTGATTCACAAAATCAATCACTTCTACCACTGCTTCATCAAGTGCTGATACTTCTAGCAATGTGATTGAAAGTGTTCTCCATTCCTTTGTTGCTGAAAGTGATCCACAACAGCAGATCACTTATGAGGATTTTGATCAGATTGGAAAATTAGATTTGGAGGAATTAGACATCAAATGGCAAATGGCAATGCTTTCTGTTAGAATTAACAGATTTGAAAAGAAAGCTGGAAGAAAGATGAAGTTTAATAACAGGGATGCTGCTAGGTTTGACAAGAAGAAGGTCAAATGCTATAAGTGTTCGAGTTGGTCACTTTGTAGGGATTGTTACAGGGAAGCAGTTGGATTTCTAAGCAAGGTATCCTGCATTCAAACTTAAGGAGCTGGATAAGTCTGAAGAACCCAAGGCCTTGTTGTCTGTTGATTCAATGTTAAACTGGTCAGACCATGAAGGTGAAGATGAGGAAAAAGGTGCTGCACAAGTATATGGGATGATTGCTGGAGATGATGATGATGCTGCTGGTGATGCTTCTGGTGATGTTTCTGATGCTGCTGCTGAATTTCTCTTATGGGTTTATCTTCTCAGGTACATACTTGCCCTTTTGGTTGTGAACATTAAATATGCAGACTTATAAGAAGGATTTTGATAATTTAGAAGTTCAATTAGTAAAAATATTGTTATATCCAGGTTCATGCATATAAAAATACAATACAAACCTTTCTAAGTACACACAGAAGGCATGGTACCAAAGCATCAGCTAGCATTTAGAAGAAAGAATTAAGAATATTAATACTGATTTAGAAAAACACTACAAAAACATGTTAAAATATGACTAAAAACTGAATGATCAGGTTAAACTTGAAAAACTTAGAATGATAGGTTAAACTTGAGGAGTCTAAGGCAAGTTTGACAATATGGAAAGGAGTCTTCCAAAAACCTGGACAAACTGATCAATAGCTCCATGTCCTCTAGATCAAAATTTGGTTTAGGATTTGGAGAAACTTTTGGATCAGATGAGGTGTTTGATCCCTCTGCCCCTAGCATCTTTGACACCACACCTGAGGATGTAGAAGGGAAACCTCTCTATGACAGGTTTGTCAAAGCTGTTGGAATGCATGTTGTTCCTTCACCTATAACAGGAACATTCATGCCTCCTTCCAACAAGCCTAACCTTGATGATACACAGGTTACATATGGTTCAAAGTCCAATAATTATTTTGAAACTAACTCTGTATCTAATGACTTTGTCTCTTGTGATAACAGTGATAAGTCCTCAGACTCAGAGACCACTGGCTTTGCATCCTGTGTTTCAAGTGTCAAGTCCTCAAGCTCCAAGACCAATGAACACTTAGCCTCTGCCTCTAGTTCAGTTGATTTCAAGACAGTGTCAAAGACTGCTGACCAAAAACCAAGTTCCACCATTGATGATCCTAGTTTTTATTTTAAGGAGAGTTAAAAAAAATCCTAGGAATATATGTTATAAGAGTGGAATAAAAATAGGAGTCACTCAAAAAATGTAAAACAATACTTTTGGTTCTAAGACATGCTTTGTTTATGTTAGTAAAATTTCATTTGATTAAGAATGTGATTTTTATTGAGCAACAGTTGGGATTGTATAATAAAACCTATGTGGCATAATGTAGGCAAATATTCCCTCATTTGTTACTAGAGCAGAATGTTCCTGCTGGTAGTAGGAATCCACCATGCATTTGTTTTGCTGGTATGAATGCTTTTCTGTTGGTAGTAGAATAGACCAGCATCTATTCTGGTGGTAGGCCATTTCTGCTGGTTGGAGAAATCATGACTGCTTAGGACCTTATGACCAGACCAACAAGCCATTATTTTCAACATTTTAGAAGGCCTGGCTGTTATAACCAATTGTACATGGATGAGGGAAGATGGGGGAACTGCTGTTAAGACCTCAGCAGGTTGTTCTTGGAAAATTAAAAGGCCATATATGCAGTGGGGATCCAAGAACAATGGTGGATCTCATCAATCTACATGGTTTAACTCTTAAATGATCCACAAGGCAGGTCCAAGTCAGTAATGACTTGGGTCTCCCATGTATTCTAATGTTGTTGCTGTATTGTTTAATTTGTTGCGACAAATTCCTCATAAGAATAAGATTTAGGAATTGTAGACAGTGGTTATTCACGAAGCATGACAGGTAATAAGGAGAAATTAGATGACTTTGTGGAAGTTATAGGAGGTACTGTAACTTATGGGAGGGGTAGATGGCAAGATCACTGGAAAGGCACTATAAGGACTTCCATAACTAAATTTTGAAATGTTGTATATGTGGAAGTGCTTCCAAACTTTTAATTTTTTCTCGTATTCACAAATTTGTGATAAAATGAAATCAAAGTCTTTTTCACTAATTCAGAGTGCCTTGTTCTCACAAAGGAATTCCAAACTACCTGAAGAAATAGTCAGGTGGTTCTTAGAGTTCCAAGAAGGCCCACATCTCTACAGCTTCAATTTGATAAATACAACTGCAAGAGATATCACCTGTTTGCTGGCAAACGCATCTCTGATGGAGTCTACAAAATGTCATAGAAGGATGGCTCATGTGAATTTCAAAAACATCAACAAGCTGGCAAAGCATGGATTAGTCAATGGGCTTCCCTCCAAACTCTTCACAAATGATCACAACTGTGTTGCCTGCAATAAAGGAAAGCAACACAAGGCTTCTTACAAGGCCATCACAGCTGTGAGCACCATTTCTGAGCCTCTCCAGTTACTTCACATGGATCTTTTTGGTCCTACTTCCATCAGAAGCATTGATCACAAGTACTACTCCCTGGTGGTTACTGATGACTTAAGTAGGTTTAGTTAGGTTTTCTTTTTGGGGACTAAGGATGAGACCTATTATATCCTTAAGGACTTTATTACTTTTATTGAAAACCAGTTAAATAAAAAGGTTAAAGCAATAAGGTGTGACAATGGGACAGAGTTTAAAAATTCTTTGATGGACCAAGATTCAATTATTTGGTGGTCCACATTGGGATGCTCAATCCCTAAGTTCTAGGCTTGAGGGGAGGATTTGAGTCCAAGGGGAGGACTGTTGTTGTAAAATTTTCTAAATAGTTGGTTTTTCATTTGTTTTACCACTTAGTTTTTATTGTTACAATATTTTTCTTCTGGTAGTTTTCTTTTTTTTCTACTGATAGTTTTAGTTATTACCCCTGGTATGTAGTTAGTTAATTCTGATAGTTAATTTTTCCTTTTCATTGTATATGTTTTGTGTGTTTTGGTCTAACCTTTTGCAGGTGCATCATACATGAGGGTGGTTTAGCACTTTTCAAGTGTTATTCATGGACAGTGTGGCCTTCTTTTGATGATAAAGAATTCATTCTGGTTGGTTAAGTGTTTCTTCTGGTGGTACGAGAGTTCCTACTGGTAGCTTTACTGGTTCCTACTGGTTAACCACTTCCTACTGGTTATGTTAGTTTTCCTTAGGGTTGACTTTTCTTTGAGCGGGTATATTAAATTGAGTTTTTTTTTTCATTCAAAGTTCTAGTTGAGATAATTGGGCATTTAATTCATCAAAGGGTCACCTATTTAAAGGGATAATTACTGGTCTCTCTCATTTTAATAGAGTTACCTTTTACATCAAACCCTAATTTTTAAAAGCTCTTTACTCGTTCCACTCACTCTTTGAAAACTCGATTCCCTCTCTCTACCAGTAGTAACTCTCCATTGCGATCATCCACCAGCACTAACACTCAACCCTATTTAATAATCAACAATGGCCGCACTCAAGTACAGAGACGAACACAATAAGGTGGGTTACTTGGAAAAACCCAAAGGTAGTGATGATTATCACCAAGTACTTGACTTCTTGAGGGGTTCGCACTTCAGGTATGCTCTTACTCATGACCCCATCATCTTTGACTCTTTGGTCAACAGTTTTGGTCAACGGATTCACTCAGGGCTCCTAAGTTAGGCCCTCCAGCTATTCTGGCCACGATTGATAGGACTCCCTACACTATCACTGAAGACACAGTGAAGAGTCAACTTTAATTGGGTAATGATGGAGGTATTGAAGACTTGCCCATTGCTGACATATATTTGGGTATGGATAATCTTGGACACCCTACTGAAGGCAAGCTAACCTTCCTCAAAAACAAGTTCTCACCTCAGTGGAGGTTCTTGGTTTACACAATACAGCATTGTCTCAGTCCCAAATTTGGTAGCTGGGATCAATTTGGAAGCCCACTGGCTATAGCTCTTATTTGTTTGTTTGATGGGAGAAGGTTTAATTGGTCAAGTTACATTTTCAAGGGGATGGTGAATAACATCAGTAATGCTAAAAGGTTTCTTATGTATCCTAGGTTCTTTCAAATCATTTTGGGAATAGAAACTAGGAATACTAAACAATATCATGTTTTAAAACTGGCACAGCAAAATTTTTGCTATTTCCCCCCTATTTTTTTTTTTTTAAAATGAGGTTAAATTTTGAAGGGGGACACGTGCACTTTCAGCTTGCAATGCTTCCCTGCTCAAGCTGCTTATAGCAGATGAAGGTACAAGGGAAGCTGCACCAGATGTCCCACAAACATTCTGAGGACTATCAAGAGTCTAGGCCTGAGCCTGAGCAGTCTCAAGAACATATACCACACCACCAAGACAACAACATCAGACCAAATTGTCCAGTGTTTGTGCAGGGTCAATTCAGACCCTAACTTTGCCTCCTTTTTTCGGAGCACCATGAGTCCTGATCCTGACCTTTTCACTTCACAAATGGAAGATGAAACACTGGGCGGATCGTTCCCACACCACTCCTCGCAGGTCCACTCTAGTTCCCCTAAGGGATCCACCTTTAGGAGGTGCTGTGGAACTTGCCACACTAATTGCTTTGTCTTCTCTAGTATCTGAATTATGCAGAAAGTTAGGATTACCTTGGAATTAGCGCATAAGGCAAACAAGCTTGTTTTTTTAAAAAAAATTTTAAAGGATGTGGTGGGTAAATTGGTTATGAAGGTTAAGCTTTGATGAAAACTCAACACAAGGAGCAGGAAGGTTGTTATGAGTGAGTCTGATAAAGAAGAGGAAGAAGAGCAGGATGTGGATCCTCTCATCAAATTGGCTAAGGTTGCTGCTGCTTCAAATGCTCATGTTGATGTTTCTCCTGGTGCTGATATTCCTCCTAGTCCACCTCTTCCTACTGGTATGATGTTGTGGGGTGATCTTCAAGTACTGTTTGAATCACATGAAGGTGGACATGGTTCTTTGGTTTGGTCTGATCAACAACAATGGCATATCAGGAGTTGGAGACTATTTCCATTTTCTAATGTTCATGTATTGGAAACCATTTCTGGCAAGGTGATGTATATGTTTGTAGATGGGTCATATCCTCTTTCAGTTTAACTTATGAAGAAGATGCTGAAGCACAAATTGGAGATTGAAATTGATGGTGTGGGGAATGATATGACTTATGCCGGACCAAGTTGATTCAATTCATCAGAATCAAATTGCTGCCTAGCATTCCTTCTGCTGTACTGGTTACCTTGTCACTCTCTTGTATATTGTCTATCTGTTTGCTGTGTTTTAGGTTTTTATCTATATTTTGGAAAGCTTTTTGTAAATGGTTTTTGCTTTTTGGGTCAATCCTGGTTTTTGGTAGAAGCTGTTGGGCTTGGATCCTATTTCTTTTGATGGTATTTTTTATTGGTTACAACTGTTTTTATGTGATCAATATTTGGGACCCATGGTTTTTCTGGCTTTATTTTTCATGGACATATTTTGGTGCCAAACACCCTAGGTTCTCAATTGCCAGGCCTTTACGGCTAGAATTAATTGAATTTTGGTTCTCAATTACCAGGCCTATCAGGCTAGAATTAATTGAGATATGGTTTCAATTCCCATGTCTTTTGACCAGAATGAATTAATATAGCTTTAATAGTTTGCTTCAAATCATAGGGTCACTCAACTGACTGATGTTTCAAGTACCAATAAGTTAAGATCGTTTGCAATCCACCATGGGAGTAACCCTTTCTGGGTCCCAAGGATTGTCTAGCCCATAAGCAAACGGCTATGTGGTAAAGGCTTATAAAATCCGTTTATGGCTGTGATGATTTGCTAAAAATCATTAGGGTATTCTAATTCACCAATGATTCTATCATCGATGATTCCTAACGTAGAAGAAATTGGAATCTGAATGTTAATTAATTCACAGTAGAAATATGAGGTGTGATTCATGATAGACTAGCAAACGTAAGTAGAAGCTAGATCACTCAAGAAGTAGACATCAGCGCTACTTTGTGTTCTAACGGCCTATCATGACTCAAAACGTCTATTGTAATATCGTTCTCATGGAACCTTCACGCTTCACCACGGACCAGCCCTCGTTGTTATAACACCTCCGCTCCCGGTTGTACAATATACCATGCGCGCCGACTGTGATGCTCGATAAGCCTAATAGCTCCATGTACCACCTGCCATTGCCCATGCGTTCTCATTTTGCTGATCTCATGGCTATATGTAGGTTGCTACTTTTCGGTGTTCATGCTGCTCAATTTCCCTTTTGGTGTGCCCAAAGACCTTTCAACTGATATTATCACCGATTTATGATTTCAAGAAGGTATGAAGTTGGTTTCAAGATGTTGTTGTTTGTTCATTCCTCTAGAGTTTTCAAAGAAAGATACTATCTAGAAACTTGTAGCTTAAACTGTGATAAATTCAAAGTTGTAGGGAGATTGTTAGGAATTAATTGTAAACTAGATAGTTACTACTAGTAGGTATGTAGCTCCTACTGGTATTTAGAGTAAAAGTTTCCTGCTGGTTAGGTATGTTAGTTCCTACCGTAAGGATATAATGTTATAGTTAGTGCTGGCAGATCAAAAGTTATTCCTGCTGGTAGAACAATATTAGTCCTAGGGAGTATTATGCTTACTTCCGCAGTTGATAGTATAGTTAGTTAGTGAATAAGGATATGGCATGAGATTATTACAGGATATTATGATGATATATTAATCCTAGGAAGTGTAAATACTTAATCTCTCTTTATTTAGTCGGAGTCTTAGTAACAGGTGTTAGGGTTCATGAGCATCTTAAGATCATCACGGGTCTTAGATGCAGGGAGACAATTTGAAAGAGAGGGGAAAAACACTTTTAGGTTAATTGGAAAAGATCCTTTAGTGTGATCATTGTTTTGAGTAATTCTTCTTTAACTCTGTTGTTTATATTCCGCGTAGTTGTTTTTAAACAAATAGTTTAATTTGTCTAGAGTCTCGGTTTTACGCATTTACTTTTAATTTTAATCGTTTAGTTAAATGGCGTAAACTAAAAATCAACAATTAACGTAAACGGGCACCAAAGAAATAAAAGTTTACATCAAGCAAGCATTATATTATATTTACGAAAGTAATAATCAACTTTTGATATTTTATTTTTATACGTTACGTAAAATGTTTACGTTTCGCGTTTTGGAACCTTTTTGCATACAAGTAAACCATTCGACCTATCCATACTCAATCAAATACCCACAATTATACCCAATACTCAAAAATTATACATTTTCTTATACATGCATGCATGTGGCTGGTTATACAAGAGAAAACACAACATAAATAATATCTTCCAACTTGTTCCTAGAAACACATGCGTTATAAACTCAAACAAGCAACCAATCTTACAAATTCTTACACACACCATAATAATTTCTTACGAAACCACTCCTCCCCATAGGCTCTTAAACACTAGTCATTCCAACTCCTAAACCATGGTTAAGTTAGTGATTTTGGCTAGATATTTAGGCTATAAAAGGGTTCCTATTACAAGTATTCATACACTTATCATTTCCAAGCTAGAAAAATCAAATTCTCTCCCTTTTGCTCTCTCAAACCCCACGGCTCAACATCACCTCCCAAATAAATTCAAAGTTTTGATTTTTCAAAGATTACAATCATACAAGTGTGGTTAGGGTTTATATCTAAGGTGTTTACAAGTAAATGTGCAAGTTAAATCAAGGGTTTTGCATGTAAAGAAATTATGGTTTTCAAAGCTAGGGCTTGTTTTGGAAGCAAAGGTTTAAACACTATAAGTTAGGGTTTCGTAGGATTAGTGAGTTCATCATACTCATCATTCACACGTGGTTTATAACCACAACTCATAACTTCATTTCATTTATTATTTTCATACATTTATATATGTTATATTGTTAAATCACCACTAGTTATTTATTTTATAAAGTTTATAAAATAAAAATAAGTTATACACAATCAAGTACATATATGTTCATATGATAAAATGATGCTACAAATATGGTAGATCCATGAAAAATACGTAACTTGACATATTACAAGTATGGGATAAATTATTAGAGGTGTTGTAGTTTATTTCTTGTTATAATTATTTACATGAAATCATAGTTTATTTCTTTTATGTTCTTGATATTTATCCTTGAAATGATGGACTAATTAGAGGACTATAATGTAGAGGACTTTAATTATACACAAGATGGTGTATTGGACAAAATAGAAGACTTGTAATATATATATATCATGTTATATTTTATAAAAATAAATTATATATATACTTATGCAAACAGTTTACACATTCTGTTTTACCATGAATTTTTGTGTCAAAAATAAACATTCTATTATGATAGTACATCTTAAGACGATTCCGTGGATATAAGGAACTAGCGAAACGGATCTATAACGAATGAGATATGAATTTTACGAGATTACGATATATATATATATATATATATATATATATATATGCCAACAGTTTGCATATTTTGTTTTGGCACGCATTTTTAGACAGTTTCTAAACATTTTATTCAAATAGTATATTTGATGAGGATTTTGTACATATAAGGAACTCGCGAAACGGATTTATAACGAAGGAGATATGAATTTTTCAAGGTTTCGATAATTAAATATATAAAAACTGTTTTTATAAAACTTATTTTATAAAACCATACCTGTACAGAATCTTACATATTCTGTAAACATTTTAGTATTTTAGATTATCTCAAGATGATTTCGTGGATATAAAGAACACTAAAAACGGAATTAAAACGAATGAGTTATGGTATTTACAAGATATCAATAATTAAGTTTATGACATGTAATTTTATAAATAAACAGTTACTGTTACTATTCACATTAGATTTTTATATATATTATAAATATAATATCTTGATAGATTTTCTTAATACGAAACCGTGGGTATAAGGAACGTGTAAGACGGAGTTAAAACCGGAATAATATGATTTTCTATGCACTATTTTGCTCTTGTGCACTATTTCCTGACATTAATAGTGTTGGTTCGGTTTTAATAAAAACTTTACAAAACAATGTATTATTACTTATATAATATTTATACATGTTTTTAACTTTATAAATATTATTTTTATACAATGATTAAACCTTTTATATAATAACGTCATACAAATAATAAAAACATTAAATCAAGTGTTATTAACAAATAATCAATTATTGAACAAAGATAACATTTTTACGGATACATGCACTTAGAAATTTATTATCAAACGTAACTTAAATATTGTTTCAACATTTATAATTTATCAAAAACTATTAGGTGGTGAAGTAACTCTATAATTTATATGTTGTATCTATTCAAGTACATTATACTCATACGACCTATATATTAATTAGGTTGCATTCGGACTTTACGTGACGATTCACTTATTTGATTTAGATAATCAAATCATTCACTGAGGTGAGTTCATATCCCCGTTTTATACAATTACAATGATTTACAACTTTGGGGTGAGAAACATGCATTGTTTTACGATTGGACGCAAGTACACTTTTATACAAATTACGAGTTTGCCTAAGTAGTTATAACTCACTATGCCCATGAATCATGAACTGTTAATTACCGGATTGTAAGCGTGAATTTTATGAATAGATCTATTTGGGATTGACATCCCCGTTCGGGTGAGTAGCGCTCACTAGTTTCGAAGGTACCGAAATGACGAATGTATACCATGTCGGAACAATTTGGATGTTGCGGGTTGAACATCTACACCGGCACATTATTTGCATTAATTTGCATACATATATGTTGTAGCTTTGTGTCATGAGCTTAGTGCATTTCGTAATTACTTTTGAGATATTGTATGTGTTACATGTCTTGCACTTGGAAATCTTGCGGTCCTACTTTATACATTACTTAAACCTATGAATTCACCAACTTTATGTTGACGTTTTAAAGCATGTTGTTAGAAACATAATTTCACAGTCTAACAAGAGAAGCTCGGTCTTGAAGAAACAAGCATTTTATAGCTCGATAGTTAATTAATTAATTAATGTTTAATGATATAAATGGGTTGTTATGCAAAAAGCCTACAAAAGCCCAAAAGAAAGGCCCACAGGCCAAACCCTATTAGTGTATAAATACACTTTGTTCTTATCATTATTAGGTAAGCTAGTCAATATTATTGTTAGGGTTTCTAGCGACCAAAAAGTTTCTTTCAATCATCAATAAAGTCTTTATTTTCCTGCATCTTGATTCTACACATCATTGTTAAGGTTTGTATGAATGATCATGGAACCTACAATTGGTATCAAGAGCCTTCAAGATTGATGATTTGATTTGGTTTGTGTTTCTATTTTTTATTCGGAAATAAAAAATAAAAAGGGATCCGAATTTGTTTGTGTGTTTGCTTTCATTCTTGATTCATAGATGGTTTATGTTTAGATCTAATATCATAATAACCATCTCGTTAGCAATCAAGGATTCGGCTTAATTTTAGCCTAAGTGGTACGTGTTTTTGATCTTGTGTGTTTGAAAAGAAAATCAAATCGAACGAGCCTTATTCCATCTATCAGATCTCGATTTTTTTTCATCTCAACGATAGTTTTTTTTAAAACAATTCGGCTGTTTTAAAAAAAAAAAAGTTTTCGGCTGAATTGGAATTTTTTTTCAGAAACATTTTTTAATTCAGATCCTGTGATGATAATAGATTTGAAAGTAGGTGGGGTGGATCTGTTTAATATGACGTTACAACAGCACTAGTTATTTGTTGTTTGGTTTGGAGTTGAATACCTTTCTTTCTCTAATGCGACAAATTTTTATTTCTATGGTTCATGTGCTTCGGTTTTTTCCCGGTTCATTCATCAATTCGTCTGTTTGGTTTTACTCTTTAGCCCGGTTTTTTTTTGTAAA
>BQNB010050888.1:0-41287 GCA_026074375.1 Tanacetum coccineum | reverse complement strand
ATGAGACTGTCATTAAGGAGTGGGAAGACAGAATGGAAAGGGCTGCCACTATTGCTTCTAGCTTAGAAGCAGAGCAGGAAAGTGGTAACATAAATAGGACCCAATCCATGGAAACACTTAATGAGTCTTTTCCTCAGGGAACTGATTTAGTTAGTGGTCCCAGGTGCTAAGATACCATATTGGGGGTGCAGAAGCTCAAATTAGGTTTGAGGCTGCATCTAAACAGTACAATGATCCACCTCTCTCAAGAGTTAACACACTTGGAAGTAGGGAGGACAGTATAAAACTAAAGGAATTAATGGAATTTTGTACCAAAATTGTTTGAAAAGATGTGTGAATGAAAAACAGATAGTAAATTGGTGAGAAAAAAGAAATGAGAGATATTGTGAGATGAAAAGTAGAAAGAGAGCTTGTGAGAATCAAAATTGATGATGGAAATGCTTTTTGGAAAGAAATTAGGGTTAATACTGGTGTCTTAAAGTTACTGCTGCTAAGCATAAACTTAATGCTGCTAAGCTTAAGTTAATGATGTTAGGCTTAATTTACTACTGCCCGTATTAGTTTATGCTAGTAGGCATACACTTACTGCTGTTAGGCATAAGCTAATGCTGCCAGGCATAACTTACTACTGTTAGGTTAGTTAATACTGTTAGAATTAACTTAATGCTGCCAGTTCAAGTTAATGTTGTTGAGGGTGATTTCATAAATACTTCGATTAAAGGTTTTAATCACTCATTTGATTGATTTTACACCTTGTTATACTCTCAAATCATAAACCCTAACTCAATTTTATCATTCATCATCAAAACCGAAAACAATGTCGAACCCTAAGTTTGCTGAAACCCATAATTTGGTTGCGTTTTTGGAGAAACCAGAAGAAAGTAGTGGGTTTGAGGAGATTATTGATTTCCTAAATGCAAGTTATGTCCTATATGCATTAACGGTTAATCCAACCATTTATACTACCTGTATTGAACAATTCCGGGCATCTGCCAAGGCTAAAATCGTTAATGGGGAAAAACAAATACAAGGCCTAGTAGACAAGAAGAAGGTAATCATCACTGAGACTAGTATAAGGGGTGATCTTTAGCTGGATGATGCTAAAGGAATAGATTGTCTACCCACTGCTATAATTTTTATAGAACTAGAAAGAATGAGGTATGAACATCTTACTCAAAAGCTTACTTTCTATAAAGCTTATTTTTCATCCCAATGGAAATTTCTTATCCATACCATACTGCAATGCCTTAGTGCTAAGACTACAGCCTGGAATGAATTTAGTAGCACTATGGCATCTGCTATCATATGTCTTGCCACAAACCAAACATTCAACTTTTCCAAGTACATTTTTGACAATATTGTGAAGCACTTAGAGGGTGGGGTTAAATTTCTCATGTACCCAAGGTTTGTGAAAGTCTTCCTGGACAAACAAGTTAAGGGGATGACCAAACATAAAGAGGTTTATGTTACACCTTTCCACACCAAGAAGGTGTTTGCTAATATGATAAGACCAGGAAAAGGTTTTTATGGAAGAGTCACACCTCTATTCCCAACAATAATGATTCAAGCTTTAGAAGATATGGGTGAAGATTCAACTGCTCCTTCTTATTCCCATTCCACACCCATTATTTCTCAACAATCATCATCTAAACCTCGAAAGAAGAAGTCAAGGAGGAAACAGAGGAAAGATAGTGGTCCTACAGAGCCTGTCACTGATGAGGCTCATGTTTCTACCCATTCCTATGATCTACCTCAAAGTGGTGAGGATAGTATGTAACTTTTTGAATTGATGAATTTATGTACCAGCCTATAAGAGAAAGTCCTTGATTTGGAGAAAGCCAAGACTGCTCAAGCAAAGGAGATTGCTAGCTTAAAGAAGAGAGTCAAGAAATTGGAAAAGAGAAGGAAGTTAAGAACTCCAGGGCTCAAGAGATTAAGGAAGGTTGGTTCAACTAGTAGGGTAAAATCCTCTAATGATGTCAGTTTGGGTGATCAGGAGGATGCGTCCAAACAGGGGAGGAAAATTGTGGATCTTGATGCTGATGCAGAAGTGATTTGGTGGATGAGATTCAAGAGATGAATGAAGACAACATGATGTTTGATACAGGTGTGTTGGAAGAGCAGGAAATTAAGTTTGAAAAGGTGGTTGAAGAGCCTGTAGTTAGTGTTGCTACAACTACAAAGTTAATTCCAATTAGTGCTGCTGATCCAGTTACTACTGCTGGTGAAGTAGTTACTACTACCAGTGCCAGTGTTGAAATTCCAAATGAATTGACTCTTGCTCAAACTTTGATTGAGATCAAAACTGCAAAACCCAAGTATAACACCCCTATTTTTACATAGAGCAGCGGAAGCTAATCTGGGGTATTATTTTATAGTACAACAGTCATAATCATAGAAAATGACTCGAAAGAGACGTTTTTAAAAGATAAGTTATCATTCATTTATTCATCAACGTTTTTACAAAAAGTGAGGTCCAAAAATCTACATGAAAACATAAAGTTTGAATGATAATAGTTTAGCCATCTTCAAGTCCGTACCACTCCATGCTTTAAGTTGCTCAATTACCTGAGATAAACATGCTAAAAAAATTCAACACAATGGTTAAGTGAAATTCATAGGTTTAAGTAAACAATTTTGAATACAAGCTCAATAGTGGGTTACGTTGTTATACACCCATAGTTTGTAATAATTACAACACATACAACTATCAAGAAAAATAGTATTATTACCCTAAGCTCATGACACTGAAGCCTTAGGTTAAATAATCACAAATAATTTCCCCAACGGGTGTCTTTGCCAAACACCCACAAAGTTATTCAAATGTGTGCCATTGGTTACCGACAGTACAGGTACACCAACGAGGAGTCCAGTCCCAAATAGATCTATTCACAGCATTTGCGCTTACCCATACGAGTAAGTAACGGTTCATGATAGTAGGGACTTAATGGCAAAAGTAGGGACTTAGGCAATAATGTATCGGGATAACATATAGAAAAATACTTGCATTCATGGTTTATAGCATGTATCCCCCTCGCGGGTTTATGAAACATTTAAAAGATTGAATGCGAGGCTATGAACTCACCTTAGCAGTACAGGGAAATCTGATTGATGGCAAAAGTATATGAAATGAAAGTAACGGCTTCGTCACACAACCTGGGTAATATGTCAAGTCTTAGTTTGATTGGATATGTTTTATATTATAATGAAATATCATTTTGATTGGATTTATTATGGAAATATCGTATCACTATTCAGGCCATCATAATTCAGAGGTCATGTAGTAAACGTTTGAGGAGCCAGGACACTTTAAATCGTAAATCCAGCAAACTCGTCAAAACGTATACCCAAATGAAACCCCTTACATGAAGCTCCCTAGTAATGTGATACATTATAGTTTTAAGTTTCTTCAAAAGCTAGAATAATTTATATATATTTTTATAATTAATATAAAAATATAATATTTTATAAGTTTGCAAAATTGGCAATATATACCCCTGGTTTATAAACTTTTACAAGTTTAGTCCTTTATATAAAAAGTATATATATATTAAACCTTTAACTTTGAAACTTGGCAAAATAGGTCCTTATAGTTATAACTTTAAGAAAATGACATTTTCAGCCCCTTTAGTTATAAATTTCAGAAAGTTACGATATATACCCCTATGCATGGAAACTTTTGCAAAACAAGTCCAAAAAGCCATGCAAGGTTATTTTAAGATTCCAAATGATATTTGCAGGTTATAGCTTATTAGTATAAGCTAAAATAAGAAGTTTTAACGTAACAAAAGTTTAGAAAAAGGATTCGTTAGCTAGAAAATCAAAACGGGTCGTTTTTAGGGTTTTTATCAAAAACACATGGGTTTGAGGATTCAAAGCTTCAAACAAGAGTTCATATATGATCTTAAGAGTATTATGAACATTATTGTACAGAATATAAGCTTATGGAACAAGATCTTAGGCTTACTTGAGCTAAAATGGGTCGAAATGGGCTTTTCGAGTTTGTACGCCTAGTAACAACTTCAAGGCTTCGCTTTTCTTGATTCTTGGCTTCTATTATGAGCTTAGGGACTTTTCTTGATCTTCTATTGCTGTTATGGAAGGCTAGAATTCCATTTGATGGTATGAGATGAGATGTGTGGGATGAAATGAAAAGGGTGTATGTTTCGGCTATTTATAGCCTTCAAGGAGCCTTAGTGACCAAGTTTACTCATTTGATTATTGTCAAGGCTACCTTAGCTGAATCATGAAAGCTAGAATGATGAGTAGGAAGAGATAGAAGACTAGCTAAGCAAGGTGGAAGGATTTTAGGGTGTTTGTATGGTTCGGCTAGGAAAAGGAAGACAAGGAGGTGATGGAGGTACTTGTAAGCTACTTGGTTTTTTGCTTGGTGATGTCATAGAGGTGATTGAGGTGCTTGGTTGCTAGCTTGGGTGTAAAAATGGGTCAAAATGGAAAGAAAATGATGCCGGGTTGGTTTTTCTTTCGGGTTAGGGTTTAAGGATTTAAAATGTAGATTAGGGTTAGGATTAAGGGTAGATTAAGGTTTAGGATTAGTGTTAGGACTGAGATTAGGGCTTAGGATTAAGGTTTAGGGCTTAGTGTTAGGTTTAGGGTTTAGTTTTTAGTTGAAAGTGAAATTAGGGTTTAGGGTTTTGTTTTATGATTTAGGATTTTAAAACATGGATTAGGGTTAAGATTATGGGTAGATTTGGGTTTAGGAGTCATGAATTACGTACTTGTACCTTGTGTTAAAGTGGTGTAAAGTTTAAACATGGTTTAGGAGCTTAAATGACCTAGTTTGACTTTCTTGCATTATTGATTTGTACATTGTGCTTTAGAAAGTTCTAACTTGATTCAGGAGGGTAAAGATATTCAAATGTGGTGCATTGATACTTGTACACATGCTTTAAAGGCTTGTACTTTCATTTTATATGTATACATTACATATAATTAGGGTTTTGATGTAAACGTTAACGTTGAATGCTTGTTTTGAAATAACATTTTAAAAAGTACGTTAAATAGATAATGTACTTAGTAAAAATGATATTAGGATATAGACTTGACATATTAGGATGTTTATATGATATAAACATAGATATAGATGGCATTGATAGAGGTTGCGTGAGCTCGTTTACTTTAGAGATGCAAGTTACATTGCATATTGAGATAAAGCAAAAAAATTCCTTGTAAGAAGGTGATATATTTATAATAGATGGATATTACATTGCATCTAAATTAATAGATGGATATTACAGTGCATCTAATTTAATAGATGGATATTTACATTGATGAAAATTGCGGGTTGTTATAGTCTCCCTCCCTTAAAAGAAATCTCGTCCCGAGATTTAGTTGGATGCCAGAGTGATGTTTGAAAACAGATGTGGATACTTGGCACGAATTTGATCTTCGCGTTCCCATGTAAATTCTAGTCCTCTTTTAGAGTTCCATCTTACTTTGACTATAGGAATATGACTTTGCTTCAGTTGCTTGACTTCTCGATCCATAATCTCCACTGGTTCTTCCACAAAGTTAAGTTTGTCATCGAGCCGAAGCTCTTTCATTGGAATGACAATAGATTCGTTAGATAAGCATTTCTTTAGATTTGAATCGTGAAAGGTATTGTGGACATTACTGAGCTCTTCAAGAAGCTCAAGTTTATATGCCATTGGACCAATCCGTTCAAGGATTTTGAATGGTCCAATGTACCGGGGATTAAGCTTTCCTTGTTTTCTGAATTGGATGACACCTTTATGAGGTGATACTTTCAACATAACACGATCTACAACTTGAAATTCTAAAGGCATTCGCCTGACATTGGCGTAACTTCTTTGCCGATCTCCAACTTCGGCCCAGCAAACTGGTGATCTACACTTTCGACCATAAAGTGCTTCAAACGGTGCTGCCTTAATACTGGCATGATAACTGTTATTGTAAGAGAATTCCACCAATGGTAAGTGTCTTTACCATCCTTTTCCAAAGTCTATGACACAGGAATGAAGCATGTCTTCGAGTGTTTAGATGGTTCTTTCACTTTGTCCATCGGTTTCGGGATGATATGCCATACTCATGTCTAATTGAGTACCCAAGGCACTTTGTAGTGATTGCCAGAATCTGTATATGAAATGACTGTCACGATCCGAGATGATGGATATTGGCATACCATGCCGGGAGACTATTTCTTTGATGTACAACCTGGTAAGGGTTTCCATACTATCTGTCTCTCGGGTAGGTATGAAATGTGCGGATTTTGTAAGGCGATCGACAATGACCCAAATTGTGTCATGTCCGTTTGATGTTTTGGGAAGTTTTGTAACGAAGTCCATTGTTATTCTTTCCCATTTCGACATAGGAATCTCTAGTTGTACCAGTAAGCCGGATGGCTTCTGACATTCTGCCTTAACTCTAGAACATGTCAAACATTTGCCAACATATTCCGCGATGATTGCCTTCATGTTAGGCCACCAATAGAGTTTCTTTAGATGTTGGTACATTTTGTCAGAACCCGGGTGAATGGTGTAACATCCGGTAATTTTTGGAACTTTAGATAACTATCTTACCCTGTGACTTTTCGGGTCTGGCTTGACTTATAAGAACGATCATCTAAATCACGTTTTCACGACTCGGACTCTAAAGCAATTTGATGTGAAATGATATTCCAGACAACTTTTTAGTTTTGCCCGAGACCTGAAAACGAGCCGAAAAGGGCTAAAACATCACCGCAAACACTTAACGAACAACCTACAACGCGGACACACAAAAATAATTAAATTTGTTTTTAGTTATCAGTATTTATTTAATAAAAATATTAAATAAATTATTCATCATTTTTAATTAGAAGCGTTGTTGATAACGTGAATACTCGAGCTTAAATCCATTTTTATTTCGGACGAGGCAAAACCGGTTCGCAAAATGAATAACAGATATTTTATTAAATGTTATAAAATATTTATGAAATATTATCAAGCGAATACTCATTTTTATCGGAAAAATGATTTGAAAAACAATGGCGCAAGTTTCGTGCGTTGAATCATTCGTTAAGCCGCTCAAATGAGTCCCGAACCAATATATTATAAAAGTTTCCCAAAACTTTCACTTTTGGTCCCTGTAAAATATTTACAAAACAAACCCTCAACTATTAAACATATTACATTTTGATATTAAAGTTTTATATATATATAAAATTTATATATTAAAATTTCATTTACAAATTATAACACACACACATTATACAAACACTCTCTCCCTCCCCCATTATCCGGCCACCACCCCCACCTCCGGCCACCACCGCGCCGCCGCCGGAAAAGTTTTCCGGCGAGTTTTCCGGCCAACACCAAATATGACACTCATAAATCCGATATATCCGATCCCCAACACACTGCGCCACGCACATACCTTCATCCTATCACACGGCATCCACCGGCCACACAACCACGACCACATAGGGTTGCGTTGGTTTGTCTTGCTCAGCCACGACTCCACCAGGGTGCCGTTCGGTTTGACAGAAACCCAATAAGGGTGGTCCGTTTTGTGGTTAAACAAACAACAAGGGTGTTGTTTCGGTTGTCTTAGCAACAAGGGTCTCTAATGGTGTGGTTTTGTTATAAGCACCAAAGAGGGTACGTTGGGTTCGCGTCACAGCCGCATGGTGCGTACGGGTCGGGTCTGTCTCAAACCAAAAAGGGTGCGTGCGGCTTTATATAGGAACAAAAGGGTGCGTGTGGTTATATACAGAAGGGTGCGTTTGAGGTTTATAACACCACGATGAGCGTTTGTTTTGGGTGACGGCCACCCGACAAGGGTGCGTTTGGCTGTGACAGCCCACATAGGGCGCGTTTCGTTGTCTCGCACCTCGAGGGTGCATATGGTTCGCGAGTCAGCAGCAAGGCTGCGTTTGGCTCAACAGCCACCGAGTAGGGTGCGTTGGTTTTTATATAGAACAAGAAGGGTTGTGTTTGATGTTGACAGACCACAGGGGTGTTTTGTAGGTTACATTTTGGTTTATTGACGAATTTGGGTGTGTTTGGTGCGGTTTTAACAGCCGAAATAGGGTGTTAATATCACAAAGGGCATGTTTGTTTCGCAGGCACCACGGCCACAAGGGTGCGTGGGGTGTCGGGTCAAACCACAAGCAAATGGTGCGTTTGGTTTTGTTTATAGAAACGAGGGTGTGTGTGGTTTGTTAACAGCAGCTAGGGGGTTTGTTAGTTTGGCTGTCACACAGCCGAGATACGTTTGGTTTCGTGGTTTATCACCACACGGGGTGCGTCAGGTTTGGGTTGGTTTGGGTTTCGGGTCAGCCGCAAAGGGTGCGGTCGGGTTTTGGGTTAACAACTGACGACGGTGAGTTGTCGGTTAGTGTGGAAGCTGGGGCGTAGGTAGTTGTTTGGTCGGGTTTGTTTTGCAACGAAAAAAAAAAAAATGGGGTGTGTTTGTTATTATGACACGGAACGGTGCGTTTTGTTTGTGTTGAACCGAAAAAAGGGTGCGTTTAACATTTAAAAAAGTATTTCGATTATTTCGTTTATATTATCGATAAAATGTATATGTGATGAAATCTGTTTAAACTTGCGACGTCTAAGTAAAATGTGATATTAATATTTAAAACGGGATTGATAATAATGTATAAGCGATACTAGATATAGTTTAGACGAGTTTTGAGCTAAAAACGGACTTTGGCGCGTTTTTATAACGGATAATTGTGAGCAGAAAACGGAACATGAGATTCGGGATTCGAGACTTTGAAAAGTCATATTTTGGTTTAGAAAATATAACAAATTATATTTTTACGAACGTTTTGATATAAAACGGGACTTTTAACTCCCAATAACGAAAAAACAGGAGTGAAATCGGAACATACACTTTAATAGAAAATAAGTTATTTTTAATATATTAAATCTGACAGGTTTATTAATTTAAGGATTTGAGCATGTCGAGTACGTTTCAGCCTTCGACGCAGCACGCAAAGTTGTTCGTAATGACGTTTTACTTTGCCGCGAGGATTGTCAGTTTTAAAATTAAGACATAGCGGGTCAAAACTAAAGGGTCGGTTGATCTATATTTCAATATTATATTTAAGACATTGTTTCGGTTCTAATAACGGAAGGTTGAAAATAGTAACTTTCGGTAAAATATCCGGGACATAGTATAATGATTGGACGGATGTTAGGTATATATTCATATATGTACTAAGGGTTACGGTTTTAAAGACGGCAAGTGGTTTTCATCACATGTTTATATATGTATGTATTCATTATTAAAATATGTTATGAGTTTTGTCGTTACGATGTACGCATCGTTGTTAGTATTTAATAGTTGTTTTTTAATAGAGCGATATAATTATAGGTCGTGGCCGAGATCGTTGCAGATTCAATTGTGATTTATTTGGATTATTTGATGTGGTATTTGTTCAGGTGAGTTTATAGCTCACCTGTTTTTATCGTTTTTACAATATATTTGGGGTGAGAACATGCATTGTTTGCAAATGCATCTACATGGTTGTTTACAAATATGGTTTAAATACTTATTTGCATAGCTCGTATGAGATACATTATTTGACTTTCATTTTTGGTCACAAATACATACTTTACATTTGAAATGAATTACGGATTATCTTAGGCGGAGTGAACTGTAACAACAAATATTTCTGCCGGGTGATCTTGGATTGGGGACACCGGTAACGGAGTACATCATTTTTACTTTACTGCTCGGGTGTTCTTGGATGGGAGACACCGGGTAACGGTGAGGGGAACACATTATTTAAATACTGCACGGGTGTTCTTGGATGGGGGACACATGTGAGGGTACATACAAGTCTTCGTCTCACAGCGTCATGAACTGGTAAATCATTTGGAGGTGTGATGCGAATGTTATGAACTAGATCTATTACGGGTTGTGGATCCCTTAGTTCGGGTGATTAGCTATCGCGATAACGAACCTTATAGCGTGATGTCCACGGAGATGCCATGATATAAAAATAATCTACATCGGGATTGACAAACCCCGTTCGGTGTGTCTAGCTATCTCTTGGGACAACGAACGTTATAACATGTCGGATCACGTTGGGACTACAGGGCCCCCAACAAATACATACTTGAAACATTTTGGTGACATTAAATTGGTCATGCATTATTTATAAATCTTTGGGATAAGATTGGTACTTTTGGTGACATAAAATGTGTCGTGCATTCTTTATAAATCTTTGGGATTTTTACATGGTACTGTGATGATACAGTGGACAAATACATTCAGTTGAAACTTACATTCATATTTAAACTAATCTATGAACTCACCAACTTTAATGTTGACACTTTTAAGCATGTTTTTCTCAGGTGAATTAGATGCTTGGATTATTTGATGTGCATTGGAGTCTTTACATTCAAGTTTTTCATGGTGATGCAATTATGGGACAACTATTATTTTGATTTCAGAAAATCAACGAGATTGTTTTACAAACAACACTTTTAGAGGTCGTTCTCTTGTATCTAGCGCTGTGTATTATGAAGTAGCACCCCATGTTTCTTTAGATCCTAGTACATTTTGTCAGAACCCGGGTGAATGGAATATTTTGATTTATGAGATTCATGCATGATCAAGTCCCTAAGATTACCAAAGAGTGGTAACCAGCTTCGGTTCTTGATACAACGAGTTCCATCAGGACGTACTTCAAACGCTTTGCCTATTCCTCGTAAATTTTTAGCCTTGATATTTTCTTCCTTGAGTGCTTCGGTTTGAGCTTTGAGAATTTATGATGGTAGTTTTGGATGAACGGTCATGATTAATGATCTAATTTAGAGTGGTTTGATTCGTTCCTTTCGGCTTACGACATTTGCTATGACATTTTCCTTTCTAGGATGATAGCGGATCTCACAATCGTAATCTGCAAGCAATTCTAACCAACGACGTTGCCTCATGTTTAATTCTTTCTGATGAAGAATATGTTGAAGGCTTTTGTGATCAGTGAAAACTGTACACTTTGTATCGTATAGATAGTGTCTCCAGATTTTAAGAGCGAACACTACTACTCCTAATTCGAGATCGTGAGTGGTATAATTTTCTTTATTAGGCTTAAGTTGTCGAGATACATATGCAATGACTTTTTCTTTTTGCATTAATACTGCTCCCAGACCTTGAAGAGATGCATCACAGTAAATGACAAAATCATCGTTTCCTTCTGGTAATGCTAAGATTGGAGCTTCATATAGCTTTTGTTTTAGCAATTAAAAAGCCAATTCTTGGTCTTCACCCCAGATTTACTTCTTGTTTTTCTAGGTTAATTCAGTCAAAGATTTTGCAATTTTCAAAAAATCTTAGATAAATCTCCGATAATAGCTGGCAAGTCCTAAGAATTGACGAACTTCCCTGGGTGTAGTGGGAGATGCCCAGTTTTTAACTGCTTCAATCTTGGCGTGGTCAACATGAAGTCCTTGACTATTAATTAAGTGTCCAAGAAATTGCACAATACGAATCTAGAAATCACATTTGGGGAACTTGGCATACAACTTCTCTTTCTTGAGTAATTCTAGGATCATTCTCAGATGATTTGCGTGTTCTTCTTCATTACGAGAGTAGATGAGAATATCATCGATGAACACTATCATAAATTTATCCAAGTATGGTTTACACACACGATTCATGAGATCCATGAATACAGCAGGTGCGTTAGTTAAACCAAATGGCATAACTTGAAATTCATAGTGTCCGTATCTTGTTCTGAAAGCAGTCTTAGGAATATCTTCATCCCTCACTCTCAGTTGATGATAACCTGATCTTAGGTCGATTTTTGAGTAGACACTCGAACCTTGAAGTTGGTCGAATAAGTCATCGATTCTGGGTAATGGGTAACGATTCTTTACAGTAAGTTTATTCAACTCCCGGTAATCGATACACATTCTGAAAGATCCGTCTTTCTTTTTAACAAATAAGACAGGAGCTCCCCAAGGTGAAGTACTTGGTCGTATAAAACCTCGATCTGACAATTCTTGAAGTTGATTAGATAGTTCCTGCATTTCTGAAGGAGCTAATCTATAAGGTGCGCGGGCTACAGGTGCTGCTCCAGGAATTAGATCGATTTGGAATTCTACTTGGCGAACGGGAGGGAGGCCAGGTAGATCTTCAGGAAAAACTTTTGGGAATTCTCTGACTACTGGGATATCTTCTAGTCGTTTCTCGTCTGGCTTCTTTTTCATTACACGGGCTACGAAAACTTGACATCCCCTGGATATATACCTTTCGGTTTTTATACAAGATATGAGATTTAGTCGGGTCTTACTTCGGTCACCTCGAATGATCAAAGTTTCATTGTTAATAGGAATGTGAACGACTTTCTCGTCACAGAGAATTTTGGCATGATACTTGGATAACCAATCCATACCAATGACAACGTCGAAACTACCGAGTTTAATTGGCATGAGATCAATTTCGAAAGGTTGATTTAACAAAGTTAGGGTGCAACCCTGGATAACGGTGTTTGTGCTTACTAGGTTTCTGTCAGCCATTTCGATATCGTAAAAGGTATCTATTGTAATAGGTGGGATATTTAGCATAGAGGAAAGAGATGTAGATATACGGCTCCATAATCAAATAATACTCTAGCTAAATGCTGGTTTAGGAGAAACGTACCCGTAACTATGTTCGGGTCTTGATGAGCT
Organism: Tanacetum coccineum; assembly: GCA_026074375.1. Lineage (NCBI taxonomy): Eukaryota > Viridiplantae > Streptophyta > Magnoliopsida > Asterales > Asteraceae > Tanacetum > Tanacetum coccineum. Next base: position 28,637 of record BQNB010050888.1, on the reverse strand, counting down.
TTCCTATCCCTTAGCATGTAGGCTTTTCCCTAGGCATTGATGTTGGTCTTTCGGCATTGATTTGTATAATGCCCTTTTTCTCTACAAGCGTGACAAATAACAGTCACTGGTAGTTGATTACTTCCAGTGGCTGGCCTCTTGTTTTGGCAGTTCTTGGTCAAATGGCCCACCTTGTTGCAAGTATTACACTTACCAGTACAGGGTCCGGTGTGATGGAGATCGCATTTTCTACATAATGGAAGGTTTATGGCATACCTATTGTTCTCAGTAGGAGTGGCAGCATACTCTTTGACAGCTTCTTACCTTCAGTTCTATTGTGGTTGGTGATTATTGTAGTGGTTGTTGGTATTGGTGTTACGGTAGTTGTTATTGTTGCGGTAGTTGTTGTTGTTGTTGTTGAATGTTCTTCTGTCGTCAAACTTTCATTTATAATCACTTGATACTTGCACCGGAGTGTGCTTTGTTACCTGATCCATTAGCCTTTGGGCTATGTTAATGGCTTCTTCTAAAGTTTAAGGCTTTGAGGCGGTAACATTTCCTTCAATACTTCTATGTAATCCTCTGATAAAGGCTTCCAGGAGTTTCTCGGTGTTTGGTACCATGTTCGGGCATAAGCCTGCTAATTCTTGGAATCTTCTAACGTAAGGTTTGAGATCATTTCCCTTTACAGTCAGATTGTAAAGTTCATTTTCCATATTTTTGACTTCAGTTCGAGGACAATACTTATTTGCTAAGAGCCTTTTCAATTCAGTCCAGGTGATTTGATTGGCTTGATCTACTCCCATAGGTTGGGCGTATGCATTCCACCAAGACAAGGAATCATCAGTAAGGGTACCAGTAGCAAATGTTACTTTGTTTTCCTCGGTACATTTACTTCAAGAGAATACTAATTCAGTCCGTTCAAACCAGCGGATGAGGCCAACTGCTCCTTCCGTACCATTGAAGTAGAAAGGTTGACAGCTTATGAACTCTTTATAGTTTCCCATTTTTGCTACAGGAGTTCCAGTAGGTCCGGTGTTCCTGTTGGGATTACTAGTACCTGTCATTGTTGCAGCATGTGCTTCTAGAGCCGCAGTGACACTGTTAGCAACTAGTTTCTTAATGGCAACTTAAGTCATGGTCGGTGCTTCAAATGTTGACGTCCTTTTGGGAGGCATTCTATCAACATAAGACAACACGTAATAAGAATGATATCACAAGTCTTAAAATGATTAAAGTGCAAAAATAAACATTATCACAATAGTGATATCGAAATCATAGATAATTCATATCAAATAAGTATCTATGATTTATTTAGAAGTCAGGGTATGATTCATAATAATGATGAAGGAAATGATGATGCAAGAGAGATAAGTCGGTATTATATAACAGAATTGCCATTGTATTATATTAAGAACAACTTGCCTTTGTACTATACATAGTCAATATTTGACAAGTGTTTTTATTTATACCACACATCCCGTGGCTAGGTTCTAATAAAACCGATAACTAAGATCTAATCGAATAGTCTGATGGTCCTTTTGGGCTGATCTTGAGTTCATTGATGGCATTCAGAAGACTTTCCTTATCTTCTTGATGACGAATCTGGATATCGTTGATGATTTGTTCTAGATCAGTAATTCTGAAGTGAGCCAGAGAAATTTTTTGGTTATTACCCATCTGCTTCTTCTGAAGTTTAGAAATTTGAGCACGAGATTGTTAAAGTTCTGCTTCTAGATTGTCAAAGTCTTGTTGGATAATCACCCGACCTTTTCCGAGTTCTTCGATTTTATCTTCTATGTATTTAATACGGTCGAGAGAAAGTTCATCTAGATGATTTAAGATTTCCTCAATTTGCTCCTCGTGACGTTCCAAACTTGTCTTACGAGAGCTTTCTCCTATCTCAAAGTCTTAAGGTAGGGCAGAAGTAGATGAGGATGATCGATCACAACCTCGTTTCTTTGGTGGTAGTAGTTCCTCGGGAAGAAAGAATTCTTGAGGATTAAGCATTGATGATTGAGGTATGATAGTTGGAGGTGGGATAGGTGATTTTTCAGCATAGAATGCTTGCATAACTTTCATGTAGGGATCATCATAAAAGAGCGAAAGAGTTGGTAAAACTATTGGAACTACGCCAAATGAGTTAGAAGAGCTAGAATAACTTTTTCCCGGTGAAGCTGGGACATTGTCTGGAGAAGCCGGAATAAAGTCTGGAAAGTTGGAGGAAAAAGCATCCTCAATACCGGAAGTAAGATGGTTGGGAGAAGACATCATTCTGTTAACAACCCAGTGGTAAATAACATAAGTTATTTATATAATAATATAATAGTTATGTATCATTACATACTATTCGGGAGATGTAGTGGCACGGAGGACTTTCTTGGCTAGAAAAAGAAAAGTAAATATAGTTAAGGTTTCAACCTTGTTCTCTATAACCGTGGCTCTAATACCAATCTATAACACCCCCATTTTTACATATAGCAGCAGAAGGTAATCCGGGGTACTATTTCATAGTACAACAGTCATAATCATAAAAAAATGACTCGAAAGAGACGTTTTTAAAAGATAAATTATCATTCATTTATTCATCAGAGTTTTTACAAAAAGTAAGGTCCCAAAATCTACATGAAAACATAAAGTTTGAATGATAACAATTTAGCCATCTTCAAGTCTGTGCCATTCCATGCTTTAAGTTGTTCAATTACCTGAGATAAACATGCTAAAAAAGTCAAAACAAAGATTGAGTGAAATTTATAAGTTTAAGTAAACAGTTTTGAATACAAGCTTAATAGTGGGTTACGTTGTTATACACCTATAGTTTGTAATAATTGCAACACATATAAATATCATGAAAAGTAGTATTATTGCCCTAAGCTCATGACACCGAAGCCTTAGGTTAAATAATCATAAATAATTTCCCCAACGGGTGTCTTTGCCAAACACCCGCAAAGTTATTCAAATATGTGTTATTGGTTACCGACAGTATAGGTACACCAACGGGGAGTCCAGTCCCATATAGATCTATTCACAGCATTTGCGCTTACCCAGACGAGTTATTAACGGTTCATGATAGTGGGGACTTAATGGCAAAAGTATGGACTTAGACAATAATGTATCAGGATAGCATACAGAAAAATACTTGCATTTATGGTTTATAGCATGTATCCCCCTCGCGGGTTTATGAAACATTTAAAAGATTGAATGTGAGGCTATGAACTCACCTTAACAGTACAGGGAAATCTGATTGATGGCAAAAGTATATGAAATGGAAGTAACAGCTTCGTCACACAACTTGGGTAATATGTCAAGTCTTAGTTTGATTGGATATGTTTTATGTCATAATGAAATATCGTTTTGATTGGATTTATTATGGAAATATCGTATCACTGTTCGGGCCATCATAATTTAGAGGTCATGTAGTAAATGTTTGAGGAGCCACGACACTTTAAATCGTAAATCCAGCAAACTCGTCAAAACGTATACCCAAATGAAACCCCTTATATGAAGCTCCCTAGTAATGTGATTGGTATGTGCTTAAATACGCATACCTTTTACCTAATAAAACGAGCCTAAATGACCAAAAACGGACATAAAATTCCAAATATATACTTGTTTTGCTGTTTGTATTGTGCAGGTAACGGATATTTAGAAAAGGACAAAAATCAAGCCAAAACGGACAAAACCAAGCACGGAATAGAAAAGCGTGAAAAAGTCAAAGCCAAAGTCAAAGTCAACCCAAAAAGTCAATAAGTCAAAGAAAAAGTCAAAGGCGAAGTCAAAACCGAAGAAATACTTAATGAACTCACCCGCACCCATCTAATGGGCCAGGTCAGCCCATTAAGCATATAGAAGACTTGAGCTTACTTATAATAAGCCTTAAATCCTAAAAGCCCCAAATCCCCTTTTTAATACAAACCGGCCCAAGTAACCTTGGCCCAAACCCCACTTAACTGTCATTAACCCATTTCCCCATAACACCATTAAACCCCTTTCATCGTTAGTCCTTAAGGACTAACATTGTTAGTCCAAAAGTACTAACGGTGCCAACACCCTATACACTTCAGGGACCAAACTTGCCAACATTCAAAATCATAACCCTTAACCCCGTTACCCTGTTATAACATAAACCTAAAACCTTTTTCTCGCCAATCCTTCTCCCCATCACTTTTACACCTTCACACCAGTCCAAATCCATCACCAGACCTCACATGACTACCCTTGGTCCCCCCCCCCCCATCACATGAAACCAGGCCAAGCTGGCGATCCCTAAAATCACCATTCGATAAAGAAAAAAGACAACAAATTGAAGGGTTTGGATCAATTGGCTTGGTGACCAAGCTGAATGGATGGTTTAGATGGTGCTTTTGTTTCCTCTCACACAACAAACATAAGAAAAAGAAGACAAAGGACCTAGCAGTTTATAAAAGAAGAAGAAGACCAGAAGATAGAGAGTTTTTTAGTTTTTTAGTTTAGCTTAAAGTAGTTTTATTGTATTTTCAATTCTAAAAAGCATTGTACTTTGGTTTTTAATGAAAAAGTTTGTTTTAGTTTAAATTCCAAGTGTTCTTTTCCATTTCATGTTATTTAGTTTTAAAATCTTATTTTGCAAAATTGCTGGAAGTCTAAAATCTGTTGCACAAGTTGTGTTACAAATTCAGATCTATAAGCTTACACTTATAAGCTTCTTAATAACTTATAAGTGTAAGTTAATCACTCAAAATATACTCAAAAAAGGTAAAAAAGGGTTGATGTTTAAGCTTATTTTGGATAAATAAGCAATTATGGATGGCTTATTGGGTATTAGAACTTATGTGGATAAGCATTAGGTGGTTTAGAAGTTTGTAATCAGTCCTTCTAGCATGGATGCACGTATTACTCTTCTTTTCTCATTTCAAGCTTATTTACTATTTTAAAGCTTATTCATTGCTTATCTGCTTATTCTGTGCTCTTTAATGCTTTAATGTGCTTATTTTGACTTAATGTTAGCTTAGGATGTTTAGTTTTTGGTTTTAAATAGCTTAGTTTAAGCTTTAAGTAATCTGTCCATCTTTTAGTCAAATTAGCTTATTAAGTTAAGTTTGTTATTAAGTGCTTATTTCTCCTAGTTTTTGCTTATTTGTGCTTAACATTTTTAGTTTTTAATTTATTTTTATCAATTCATAGCTTAATTAAGTCTGTTCGGCCTAAAAAGTAGATTTTCATAGTTTAAAGGGGTGTTAGGCATAAGGTTCAAAATGGGTCAAAAGAGGCTAAAAGTTCTTTTGGCTTTTAAGTTAGATAACTAGCTTGTAATTAGTTCTTAGTTTGTTTTTACAAGTTTTTAAAGTCTAGAACTCATTTTCATGGCCTTTTGCATAAATGGTTTAAATCTGTGATATTTAGGCTAAGTTAAACTGCTTATTTTTAAGATTAGCTTAAAAGTTGTTTTAGTGGTTTATTTAGCCTTGTTTTTAGTTCAATATACATGTTACATTAGTTTTCTTAAGTCTGCATTTACACTTAAAGGTTTGAAAACAATATGTCATATTTGGTAATTGGTGAACTTAGATTAAGGTTTATAGGACCACTTTTGGTCCTAGAATTAAGATGGTAATAGGTTGTTTTAGGTTCTGAAAATCATGGAACAAGCTTATTGGCTAATAAGCTAAATCTGTTTAGGCTTTTTAGAGTTTTAAAACAGCTTAAGCTATCTTAAATGTAGTGCTGCAAAAGCCTTTTTGATTCTATTTCTTAGTTTTTATACCAAAGCTGCTTATTTGAATTCTAGTTTATTTTGCTTAAATGTCAAGGCTTAATTTCTGTTTAAATTTGCTTATTAAGTCTAGAATAGGTTAGGTTTAGCTTATTAGTCTTTGAGTTAGTTTATTTTGTCTTATAGCCTAATCTGCCATTAGCTAAATATCTCTAAAGCTTTTTAGCTATTCTGAGCTTTTCATTGTTGATTTCTAGCTTATTAGTTGTGCTTATTTTTGTTTCTTTATGCTTATTAGGTATAAGTTTAAATCTGTCTTTAGCTCATTTGTTTTTAAGGTAGCTTATTAGTGCTTTTTAAGTCCAAGCAATTTAGCTTATGTTTAAGTTTTAAGAAAACCATAGCTGTCACCTTTCTTTTGCTTATTTCTAGCTTACTTTTTGAGTTTTGAAAAAAGTTGCTTTTTTAAAGTTTGTTATTGTAGCTGATTTTATAAGTTTTTTAAAAAAGAAAAAAAATGTTTGTCAAAAAGGAGAGGCCACAGGGGTCGAACCTGTGACCTCTCCCTTTGCACACACACGTCCCAAACAACACACGCACTAACCATTAGCACCAGTAGGGCCATCTGGTTTATACTTGCATTATTTATTTCTTAACCCTTTTTAGCCCTTTAAGCTTTCAGCTTATTTAAGCTTATTTCTGCCTTATTTCAATAAGCACTTTTCTCCATTTTATTTTTCTTAGATCCAGCACTGTTTAATGCACTTTTCCTGATTTTTTAGATTTTTATGATTTAGATTAGTATTTTTAATATTTAATTTAGAGTAACACATTTTTTAATTCATAATAAAAAATATAAAAGTCAAAAAATTTATACTTTTTTTTAATTTTCTTTTATCATTTAGGACTTAGGAAAATTAAATTTGCTTTTGTAGGGTTAAAATTTTAGAATTTGGTTTATTAAAGAACGGGATTTGGTCCCGTTATTGTTTTTCTTCGTTTTTTCACCTTAATTGCTTACGTTTTAGGGTTTTTTTATTTGTTCTTTCCTTTTAGTCATTTAGGATTTATAAAAAGTAAAAAAATTGTTTTAGGATTAAATTTTGATAAATTAGGTTTTACGTCACGTTTTCTTTGGATTCTCGTTATCGTTTTAGTGATTTAGCTTTATTTACTTTAGATTTTAGATTGCCTTACTTATTTTTCCCGTAGAATTAGAAAAACCAATCAAAATCTTGTCTTATTCAAACATCAAATATCAAACCGACTTTCAACTCTCCATTGCATTCCTCATTGGGAAGAACGACCCGGGTGATCACTTGCCCGGAATCATTTATATCATACCCGTGAGTTTGTTGACCTTTTTCCTAAAGGGTTGACTAGGTTGACTTGCGGGGATTTTATATTTGATATTTTATTATACTATTTGATATATAATTACCCCTAAAAAGGTGGTTATCATTTTGGCACCGCTGCCGGGGAGGAGTGTATACGATTGTCGTTTCAACGTTTGACAATTAGTGCTTTGAAGATCCTTCCTTGTGAAGTTATTTTCTTTATAAAAATATAAAAATACAAAAATATTTTTCATTTTCTTTTATTAGTATATAAAAACAAGAAAAATCAAAAACATAAAAACATTGTCTTTAAATAATAAAAATCGTCATCAATATAATGCTCTCAACTTGAGCATTATCATAATAAGTTCCCAAACAAAAGATTTAAAACTTGCCTTTGTGTCACTTGTGAAGTACGGCTCACCTTTAAAAGATTAACAAACTATAAGAGGGGTATAAGGAGGGTTGTTCCAAGGAACTACGACCCAAAAGGAGAAGGTTTTTAATAGCTTCGCGTTTTCCCGCTCCTCCGCCCCTTTGTGCGTTTTTCTTTTAAAGAGCTACCATGAAACAAGTTGATTATTGGTTTAAGTTATTCGATCTCATTTTTTCCTTTAATAAAACATGTTGTTTAAAAAGCTTAAAAACCCAAAAATAATCTTCTTTTTCTTCTAAACCATTTGATTCTCTTCTTAACCCTCATTATCATTTAATTCTTTATGTCAACATTTGTCCGATGTGTAAGGTGTGGAGAACCGTTATATGGTTACCCATGTCGATGGTGTACTTATGAACGGTGTGGTAATGATCTTCGAGATGGATATTGCTTTCTATGCCATTCAAGGAACGGAGATTCTTTCACTTATGATTCAACTCCGAATTCTTTCGATAATCCTCCTAATTTTTCATACCCACCTCCACAACCCCAATATGTGCCATACTCTTGTGAGTTATGTGGGAACGATGCCCATTATGGTTACGATTGTCCACCTCAAGTCATGTTTGTTTACAATCAGGACCCGTGTTTTAATCAAAACATTGATTATTTTCCATAAACTTCACCGAGTTTTCCATAACAATATCCTTGTTGTAAAGATTGTGAGGGTCCTTACGAGGCTTTTCAATGTCAACCGATGAATTATTACGAACCTAATCCGTGTTATGATTCTAATTATTCCAGTTTTGACCAAATTAAACCCCCACAGTTTCCCATCATTCATCAACCTCCTCAAGAAACAAGTTTGGAATTTTTGCAAGATAACAAAAACCTAATTAACTCTATGCAAACTTTCTTAGGAAAGTTTAAATGATTTTCTTTTTATGAAACGCCAAAGGTTGTATCACTAGCATGGGAGACAATTTCTGAAATTGAGCATGCTTTTAAAGACAAGCAATATCAACCGGAGGGTATTCTAGAGTTATTTCGTAAACTTCATGATGATGTGCAAAATATTCATGAGGAGTTGGCAGAGTACATAAATACTCCGAGTTGGAATCTTCCTACCATCTACTATGATGATGATGATGACGAGGATTATACTATTGCAATCACACCCGACTTACCGATTACGGACTCTTTCATAATGGAGGATGAGCATCTTGACATTATTCCGGCAACAGAATCAGACAAATTAATAAAGTCTAGTGTCGAGAACCTTGTCCAAATCCTAAGTGAGTCCGAGGGTATTCCCGAAAATATGTGTGATGTGCCTTTGGATACCAGAGTCCCATGTTAATGGTACCCTTTAGGTATTTAAAGATTCTTTTAACCTCTTTGAGGTGCTTTTGTGTTGGTCGTGCTTGATAACGTGCATAATAGCATACTGCTTGCACTAAGTCTGGTCTACTAGATGTCAAGTACATGAGTGACCCGATTTTACTACGGTAATCAGATTGGTCTACAGGTTCTCCACTCAAATCTACATCTAGTTTAGGTTTTGTAGCCAATGGTGTACCAATGGAGTGACAATTGTCCATATTATGCTTTTTCAGAATTTCTAAAGCGTACTTGGCCTGATTGATAAAAATACCTATTGGGGACTGGTGTGACAACCATGACTTGAGCAGGTTGGTCAAACCGTAGTGTTGACCTAAATGTATCTGTTGCAATGTATGGTTATGTATTTATACGTGTTTATATGTGTTTGTGTGGGATATGTGAGATTGGATAATCAATCCATTGAGTGTGATCGTCTCATTGGGATTGGATTTGTGTTGAATTTTGTGAAGTTCATTTCATTTACTTTTGGTGACAAGGAAATGATTTCGGTGATTGAAGCGGTTTTGTGTTAATTGTGTAAGTAATTATACGTATACGTATTTTTGTGTTAGTAATTTAAGATAAGTTTAGGTTTTAGAGGTTAAGTTAAGAGAAATGAGTTATTTGATGGAGAAATTTTATTTTAATGAAATTGATTGGGTATTTTGAGACAATTGTTTTGGTTAATATGTGGATGTCTAGGTGATGGATTAAAATGGGAAGTGTGTCATTTGTGAAAGAAATGAGTTTGTTAAAATATGAGAGTTTTTAGAAGACTTTCTATTTTTAGAAAGTGAATTTGTAAAATGAAAAGTATTTTTGAAAAGTTAATTATTTTTAAAATTGATAGGTCACATGAATCTTTAATCAATCATATCAACATGTAAGATTAGAGAGAATGAGGGCAAGTAAAGGGAAAATTCAAATCTTATTAAGGATGGAAAATAAGAGTTAGTTACAAGGGCATCACCCTCTAATGAAGATTAGAGGGCTATTTATAGGCAGTGGGAGGGAGGCTTCCCTTCCTTATTTCCCTATACTTTGGTTATTATGCTATTTCTTACTTAAAGCATAATAAACCTTATTACAAGCTATATTAAACTAAACAAAATAAAGTCTAATAACAAAATATAATAAAACCACATAATCGACACTTTTCCATAAACCTAACAATCTCCCCATTACATCAATACATTAGACAAGAGGAAATCACCGTAGTGAAATTGGGTTTAGGGGACAGATGTCCCCGGGAAAAGAAAACTTGCCAAGGTCACCTATTAGGGCAAATATAGTGCGTTTGGCTACCCGATGAATGGGTATACCAACGGGAGCCGTCACCCCCAATAGATCTATTTACAATATGCGAGTGTCACATCGCAATGCAAGGTAGATTAATGAATTCAAGATATGGAAATAATGGCATTGTGAAGCTACTTAGTGCAATAATATATCTGGATAAGCATACAATTATAGAAAACACATGCATTCATGATTTATATCATGTGAATCACAGGTTAATAAAGATATTCAAAAAGATTGAAATATGAGGTTTATGAAGTTCATAAGTCTTAGCAAAGTAAACACATTGTTATAAGAAAAACGAGTAATTAAAAGATATGTAACAAGAGATGTATCCCCCTACGCGGGTTTATAAAACATGTAAAATAAGTAAAGGCGAGGTTATGACTTCACCTACCTTGTTATGTAGATTTAATAATTATTTCTGAAATGAAAGCTACGACCTATCACAATCTCTAAACCAGGGAAGTTTGATATAGTAAAATGATAGAAAATAATCCACATCACGCAACCTGAGTAAATGGTGTTTGAGTCTTAGGAAGATTGTACTCTAAAACTTTAATTTTAAGAGTTAAAGAGTTTGATTGAGTGAGTTTGGACTTAATTGTATCAGCGTTCGGGGGCCATCATAATTCAGGAAGTATTCAGTAAACTTTTGAGGAGCTAATGACACTTTAAATCATAAACCCAAAATACCCATTCCAGAAACGTAATACCGAAGATGAAACCTCTTAAATGAAGCTCCCTAGTAATTGGTACAATATAGCTTCCGTATGATCGGTTTAAGCGTTTTAATTCATATCATGGAATGTTAAGACACAGTCACAGCGGTTAAATAAAAGTTATGTCCCTGGTAATGTTTTGAATTTTTTTATACTTTTTTTCAAAGGATACATTTTAGACCCTGGGGTTCGAAAAATGCACAGTATAACCCCCACCCCCATTGGGGTTTGATTTTACGACTTTGGTCCTTCAACTTTGAAAGATATACTAAAGTAAACCTGTACTTATGAAAAGGTGGACATAATAGACCCCATATAGTTTATAACTTGGAATAAAATGACACTTAGGTCACTTTTAGTTTATAAGTTTATGAAAATTTACGTATATATACCCCTTGCAGTGGATTATAATTACAAAACATGACCAAATTGTGCAATGCAAGCCTTATTAACAATTCAATAGGATATTTATAAGTTTATAATAAACTAAAATATAAGATTTGTAACATAACACAAGTTAAATTTAACTGATTCGATAAGCTATGTATGTTAAAACGGGTCAATAGGGTTTTAAAATGAAAACGCGTGGGTTTAAGATTAAATTCGTTTCATGACTTAATCAAAGGCACTTGTTTGTAAAACATTATTTAAAGCTTATTAGGAGTAGGATTGATTAATAAGTAGTTTACAAGTTAGCTCACATTAAGTAAAAACATGAAATTAGGTTTCGGGTGTAAACGGTGTTGGATCAAAAAGGCATAACAAAACATAGGTTTTTGTAGGTCAAAGCTTTATATTATGATTTAGCAAGATCATATTAACATTAGGACGTTATGAAAGAAAAACTTAATCTTAGAGAACCTAGTTTAGTTAGCTTATAGCTTGGAAACGGGTTCCAAAATCGGGAACTTTCGTTGCTTCGTACACCTAAAAATAACCGACTCCCGGGCTTTGTTTTCTGGTTTCTTTTGCTTCCTTCTGTACTTGAACTCTTAAGATCACTTAGGATCTATAGATCAAATATGCTTCTAAGAAGGGTTATAGAGGTTAGGAAGTGGAGGATGAAGAAAAATAATATTTAGGTTCCTAATTTTATAGTATTTTGAAGGAAAAGGAGTTAAGAACAACTTAGGATCTGTTTCATGGACATGATGTTAGGGTCTATAAGGTGATGTGTTGAAGTCTATTGGTGTGATTATGAGGTTCTAGGATAGTAGATTGGAAGTGGTGGAAGTGTTTTTTTGGGGTGTTTGGGTGTCACGGCTAGAAGATAGAGCAACAAAAAAAGGCCAGGTCTATGTTCTTCAAATTCTTTAGCCATGGAAAGGTAGATCAGGTGGGTAAGCTGCTTAAAGGTTTCTTAAGGGTTCATGAAAGTTTATAATTTCGACTTGGAATGGGTTGAAATGGTTCAAAATTGATTGGTGAAGGGTGGCGGGTTGTTTTTGGGGATTTCGACTATGGTTTCATTTTCATAAGTTTTTTCAAGCATTATTTCTCGTGTATAAATGATTTAAGATTAGTTAATATAGTATAGCCAATTTCTGATATAGGAATGCTATAGCAAAGATTAGCAATTGGTTTGGTAAAACGTATTAGTAATTGAAGAAATGAGTCACGGGTTTGATTAGGCGGGCACGTTAGGTTTTTCTTGACTTTTCATGGTTTAATATTTTGTATACTTTGATTAGGAATGAGGAATATAGATCCTGAGGTTCTAAATAAAGTATATCAATAAATTTTTGATCGTTGTTTTAGTTTAAGATAGGTTGAAATTGAAAGAATAAGGCCGAAAAGCTTAGAATTGAAAGGGTTCATATACGCTTTTAGGGTTTTCTATCTTTGTAATTCTCGTACAGTGTTGAAGCATAGGATGGATAATGATGGAATTAAAAGTTTTGTAAACTCAGTTTAAATGGTTTAAAATTGACTCTTGGTTGCTTCTTGAGAATAAGATTGGTGCAAAAATGGAGTAAACGGGTCAAAGTTACATTTAGTGCACATTAGGTAACATTTTAAGGGATTCTCGATTCGTTTTTACGTACAAGATAAATAAGATGATGAAGTAATGAATGAAATGGATTCTTATAGAATTGATAATATTGTCAAATAAGTTAGTGCAACATTATTTGAGTGTTGGTTTAAGGTTTAAAATGGAATTAAAATGAAGAAACGGGTCATTGTGTAGTATTTAAGCTCGGGTTAAGGGGTTTCTGACTTTTTGAATTAGGGTTTTGAGTGTAGATGAGTGTAATGAAGGCATATGAATATAATAATTAAGGGTTTACAATTATAGAATGAAGTAATAGTAGCTTGTCCACAAGTTTGAGGTGAAGAAAATTGAATGAAAACGAAGTAAAATAGCGTATTTTAGAATCATGCTTAATGACTTTATATTGAGCTTTTAAGAGGACTTGTACCTTTCTTCTTTTTTGATAGAAAGTATAATTCATATTAGATGTTATGATACTTGTACATATGCTTTAGTAGCTTGTACATTCACGTTATATATTAATCTTTTATGGAATTATGGTTTAGAGGTATACGATAACGGTTTAAAGCCCGTTTAGATATAACGTTGCGAATAGTACATTATAGGAATAATGTACCTTGTAATAGGAGTATGAAGATATTGACGTTTGACATGTTTATGATGTTTGCTGACATATATGAATATAGAATTCCATAGATAGGTTGCGTGAGCTCGTCTACTTTAGTTATGCAAGTTTACATGGAAATACTAATAATTGACAAGACAATTAATATGTAATTAAAGCAAAAAAATTTCCCGGAGTAATAATTGTGAAAAAAGTAAAATAGGTTGATGAAAATTCTGGTTGTTTATATACAAGATTTCCGTGGCCCGGTGTATCTATTGGGATTGTTATGTGACAACTGCGTTTTGAGCAGGTTAGTCAACCATTAGCATTGACTGATGTGTCACTATGTGTTATGATAATTATTTGATAATGATGTGATCTATGTAGTTGGTTAACAAAACCAATGAGCGTTATCGTCTCGTGGTGATTGAAAATTATGGGAGCTATTTGGAGATTTTATTATGTGTCCCGATTTAGTGACAATGAAAAATGAGGTAAATTTATATGTGTGTACGTATGTTATATGTATATGTTTTTACGTATTTAATTAATAGGTGTTCGTGAGGGTAGAATATTAGTTTAGAAATTTAGTTAGGTGAATTTTAGTGGTAATAAGTAAAAAAATGATTAGAAATGAAATTTATTTATAGTTGTTTAAGTTAGTTTAATTTAAAAGGGTTTGCTAAAATAAATAAAGGTTTTTTATAAAAAAATATCAAAATTAAGGGTTGAATGTGTAATTAATAATAATTAAATAAACAAAAAAATATAAATAACAAATATATATTAATAAATTTCGAAATTTATAAAAAAATATTTAAGAGGTGGGTTTATGGGGCCCGCTATAAAGAAAGAAAAAAAAGGAAACACAATTTTAGTCTAAGTGGGGTTCTAATTTGGTAATTATCTAAACCTCTTTCTTTGCATTGTAAATACAAACCCACATCCTCGTATATTTTTGTATATTCAGTCAAACAAAGCAGAAGAAAAAAAGGGATTTTTTTAATTCAAGATCAATTTGGTGATTTAGGGTTTCAAGAATCAAGAATTAAGGTATGTTGTTAAACCCTAGTTGTTTAGTTTTCTTTAAAACATGTAACAATTATGATGGAATGGGATTAGGGTTGATATAATATCTCTAAAAATAGGGGTTTTGATTCTTTAAAATCATTTTGGTAATGATTAGTGGTGTAAGCAAGTGTAATTAGGGTTTTTATGTTTGTAATACGGATTAAAAGCCTGGCATGTTTGAAAGGTCATCTTGTAGAGTGTCCTAACTTGGTCATACAAAAACCTTTGTTAATGATATTTTATTAACGTAAAATATCTACAAAGAGTCTAGTTTTCAAAGAAGTCTAAGCCTCGAAAGTGTTTAAGGTCGAGAAGTCATTCAAATGTTGGTTACACTAAAAGTTATCAGAACAGTAAATACATGTCAGATTTAGGTCATGTTTGTGAGGGTAATACCTATACTTAAAAGTAAAATTAAGCTTAGACCTTTTACAGTAGTTAATTTACATATGTCTATGGATAATCTCGTAAAAATTAGCCTCTGAAAGCATGTCTAAGTATGGTAGTTAGAGTGATATATTTTGGTGTGTAATCAGATCCGAATTAGGACAGTTTGGAAGTTTGATTTTAATTGAGGTAAGTTACGACATTAAGTATACTTTAAAATCACAAGTATTTAATATACTCAAAATGAACATGGGGTGATTTTTGGTATAATTTATTATTTTCATTAAGTTAAGGGTTTTTCGAAACGTAAAGGAGACACATAAAATTCTGCAATTCTGATTTAATTGTAAGTAGTTAGTGTAGAAGTTTATAGTAAGATGGTTTAAGTTTGGGCAATGGAGTCGGGGTGAACTCATTATGGTTAACTAAACCCTTAAGTCACCTTCATATGCGTTTTACATTGACTGAGAGCATTTAAGCTTTGTCGTGTGTAACCGTATTTATTTATTTGTATAGTTGCGTGTAGAGATTGGAAAGCTGCAATTGAGTATTTCAGGTGATTTCATATTCCCAATTTTACTATGTATTTCCTTAGGATGGAAATGATGCAAAAGAAATGTTTGATTACTACTGTGATTATGTGTTATCCAGTTACTCATGGACTTTAAGTTGCTATTATATGTGTTATGTTTTGGCATTTGTATGTGTTGCAATAAAGTTCTTCGCCTACATTGTGGGTAAGAACTTGGAGGTGATTCCACTCCTTGTGATTTGTGTAGATACTGTACAAAGAGTCTGGAATTGGGGATATCATTCCACTTCATGACTATGTTGATGCATAGGACGTGGGGCCAACTTTTCGTCTCAATGTGATACTTAGTTCAAGATGCTGAGCATGTATATAGCCAGCTTATTTGTCCTAGCTACTTGTTTTGTTTTATAATCCAGTAATTGTATATTAAATCTTGTATTGGTGTCAGAAAAAACCTAATGACTCTTACCAAACCATTGTGTTGACGTTTTAACATCATTTTTTTAAGGGTGGAGAGTTTTATGAAGTAGTTGAAGTCGAAATAAAAGTGCTAGAGAGACCATTAGGATGGCATTGGAAGTTCTCATTTGATTGTCGTCTAGTATTTGTTTGCATGAATTCTTTAATGTTGTTAGTTTTTATAGGTTGCGAGACATTGTCTTTGTATCGATAAGACCCATTTTTCATTAATACAATATGTCATTCTTTAATTTTCGGTATTTTCATACACATCGTCTCTTTTATTTAGTTTATGCATGAGGTGATTCATCTATTTGACACCATTATGTTGATGTGATATCCATGAAGTTTTGAACGCTCGTGTGTCCTCCGCCTTATGCGGGTGTTACAGATGGTATCAGAGCCTTTGGTTTATAAGATACGTAGGTGTTTGGCCTAGACTATAACCTAGGAGTCCTTTATATAGTTGCATTTTAGGGCTTAAGTGTTTATGTACGTATCTACTATACTTTCTCGCTATTTGAAAGCTTTAATTTTTCTTAATTTGTCTACTACTAATATAAAATATACTATATATATACTTTTTCATTATTGGGATCTAATAGTATATACCTTCCTTATTATTTTAGTCATGTCTCTCTCTAACCGTAATAAAATATATGTGTTTAGCTATCTAGGCGTTTTTGTATTCTTGCTTTCTTTGAGTTTTATTTTGACCTACGGGCTACTCGATAGCTTATGATTCAAAAGAGTAGCCAATTAAGGAGGAGCCTCTCGAGGAACCGAATGAGGAAGGTTAGTTAGAAGAGTCAGAGAAGGAGGCCGACTCAGATCTCTTGTCGGATGCTCGTAGCAGGCCTGGACTCGCGAAGTCGAGTGACTCGTTCGAAATGCAACGTAAAACCCAGCGAGGCCCAGCATAATTTTATTCCGTCATTGAACCTCGTCACGATGCTATAGAATTATTTCTTTCGGATATTTCGTATTTGGAGGCTTGCGATACTTTTCGTTCCTTTATGTCGTCTTCATTTTATTTTTATACAAGTAAAGTATTTCTTTGATGGAGCATCTATTCTTGTGTTATATTGGAGTGGATTAAGAAGTGCAATGTGTGTTATATATGCTTATAAGTGCGTTATCATTAAGAGGTGTAAGGCCCCGGCACCCCCCCCGCCCCCCCCCCCCACCCCCCCGACCAACCCCGCCGGGGGGCCCCCCCCACCGCCCCCCGCCCGCCTTGAAGTAAGTATACGTGTGAAAGGACGCAGTTATAATTATGGTAGCCAACAAAATTATAAATGCATCGACAACACTAGTCTAATTAAAGTATTTTCTAGATATTGATAGGACTTGTGACCCATGATTGCATTGATCGGCATTGATCGATGTTTGCTTATTAGTTGGTAGTGTAAGATGTTATATTATGTGCGGTTATATTATGAATAGTTATGAAGTTAGTAAGTTTCCCTTCTATCTATCGCTTGTAGATACTCCGAATACCCGTTATTGCTATTATTATGATTATTGAGTTTGTTTGTCTGCTCAATTATTTGCTCAGATATATAACCATTATTTTAGCATTCCTTGTTCGTACCATGTTGGTATAGATGATCTAACTTTTCTATTCGGCGTCTTGATGAATATTGGTTGTTCGGATCTACTTCTTTGGATATTGGTACGTTCCAATGGTTCTTTCGTTGTATTGATTACTCGTATGAGTATCAAAATTTTCTTTTAAGCATTAATTATTCCTAACATATTAGTACAGATCATTACTCCGTTCTTTATATATCCTTTGGTTTTGGTAACATGCTGCGACAAGTTAGTACCGACGCTTTCTACACCGACTCTGAACCCGGGAGAGTCTTCTGGGGTACCGACGAAGAGGTATCTGAGGGAGGCGTTCCCCGAGTTATCGTATACGGATACGATGGATTTCCTATTCAGCCCGTTCCTCAAGACGAGGACGAGCGTGAGCCTAGATTCATAGAGGTACATAACACTGACTTTGTGCCAGAGCCTGTATACCCCGAGTACATGCCACTAGAGGATGAGCATGTATTCCCGGCTGAGGAACAGCCACTACCACCTGTTGATTCACCCACTGCCGAGTCACCTGGATACGTTGCTGAGTCAGATCCCGAAGAGGATCCCGAGTACGAGGATGACGAGGAGCAGGATGGTCCGGTAGACTATCCCATGGGCGGGGGAGATGATGGGGGAGACGATGATGGCGATTCATCTGGGGATGACGCCGATGATGAGGATGAGGATATGGAGAAGGAAGAGGAGGATGAGGAAGAAGAGGATGAGGAAGAGGAGGAGGAGGAGGAGCACATAGTATTTGGCCGCTCCACCGCTGTCCCATTGTTATACCTATTGTTGAGTTGTTTCCCTAACCGAGGGGACAGTGCTATTATACAAAAACCACACCACCTGATTTACCACCAATGGTGCCAGGATTTTCA
Organism: Tanacetum coccineum; assembly: GCA_026074375.1. NCBI lineage: Eukaryota > Viridiplantae > Streptophyta > Magnoliopsida > Asterales > Asteraceae > Tanacetum > Tanacetum coccineum. The sequence goes on along the minus strand of BQNB010050888.1, from coordinate 10,332 downwards.
GTCCGGTCTCAGCTCTGTTATCCATTCCATCTACGGCAGATGTCGAGAGACTTCTAGCCTTACATATCCACACTTTCCACACTGACCTCATTATCACCACCTTTTGAAGGGGAGCGTCTTGTAGGCTGACGGGTCCACCTGTACATCCATCACCATACTTTTACCATCATCTGGGTGTATAACCCAAACCAGGGCACTAAGGACTAATCACTCAGGCCCTAATTGTATGCAGCAGTCACAGCCGCATTACATCACCTTTATTACCTCCATTATTTGTTGGCCGTTGGGATAAGATTCCGAGTCTGAGATGCACCTCGCAAGACTGGTCCTGCTTGTTTGCTATGATCTAGGTCGGGCGGGAGGGAGTCGACCTCTCGACCATTATGGGGGTCGAGGGACAGGTTAGGGTTTGTTTAGTACAGTTGATATGGAGGCGAGACGACAGGGGATCAGGGATGTAGGGTATGGTATTAGGGATACATGGATAGACCCAGCAAAGGCAGTTCCTGCTATAGCACCTAAGACCGTTGAGGAAGTCAACACTAGGGTTGTAGAGCTTGTTGAGCTCCATGAGCATGACACACAAGACTTATATGCCCTTCTAGAGGATGCTCAGGATGGTAGGTCTAGGATATCACAGCAAGTCGATAAGAACTCGCAGCGAGTTGACTTACTCATGGAGATAGGATGAACTCAGGATAGACAGTATGGATGTAGAGGAGGAGGCCTATGCAGCTCGCGGGGCATGGAACCACCTATGGACTGAGTCGGGAGACCTGATCAGGAGCTTCAGACCCAACCATGATCACGTTTATGCATACGAGGACTCACTTCAGACTATCAGACTCAGCTCCAGCTTCAGTGTACTCTCATTCAGACTCAGCACCAGGTATCGAGACCGTTTTTCAGATGCTGCAGAATGCGATGGAAACAGCTGCGAGGAGATGATCGTGGACGTTCAGCCCAGTTGACAGAGGCCCTTCGCCTTGTCAAGACATGAGGCGGGAGTATAGGGCGGACATGCAGACAGGAGTTGCTATCCAGCGAGAGAGTGCGGAGAGAGAGACAACCAGGACCGGATGCTATAATCCCAGATCACCAGGAGGCTACTGGGGACTCGAAGAGTCACACTTAGCTGTTAGGTCATTTTCTTTTGTAGGGGCTGTTTGGAACAGGCCATGTTAAGTAATTAGGGGTACTCCCGCTAATATAGCCTTAGATCTTTATTTATCTTTTGTACGCACTATTTATGTATAATTTTTCTCAAAGTTCATATATGAAAATGGATGGATTATGTTGCTTTATATATCTTGCTTGTGTTGTGTTGTTCATCTTTTTATCCCTGATTTGTTGTCATCTAAATCTTGATTTTCGATCTCACGTTTCTGTCTTTTATGGTTAGTCAAATCATGGTCAGAACCAGAAGAGGACAGACTCCACCACTAGCCAACCCTAACAACACTAACAACATGACTCCAGAAGCTGTGCAAACCATGATCGATCAAGCTCTTTTGAGAAATTCCGGTGGCGGAGATGGAAGCCACAGTTCGCATGCAAATAACCCAAGGAACATGCATACTGCACGTCCTTGCTACTACGCCGATTTCATGAAGTGTCATCTTTAAACTTCAAAGGGACAGAAGGCGGTGGTTGGTTTTAACACGTTGGATAGAGAATGGAATCCGTTTTCAACATTAGCGGGTGTGCTGTGGAAAATCAGGTCAAATTTGCTACCTGTACTTTGATGGATGCTGCCTTGACTTGGTGGAACAGTCTGATCAGGTCACTGGGTCCTGATGCCTACAATATGACTTGGGTTGTGCTTAAGAAAAAGATGACTGATAAATACTGTCCACTGGGAGAGGTTCAGAAACTGGAAATTGAGCTATGGAATCTGAAGGTTAAGGGGAATGATGTTCCTGCTTACACAAACCGCTTCCAAGTAACTAGCTTACTCTGCACCAAGTTCGTGTCCACTGAGACTGAGAAGGTGACCAAATACATCAGCGGACTTCCTGATAACATTTATGGGAATGTCAAGTCTGCTAGACCCAAGACGTTGGATGAGACAATCGAGTTGGCCAACGAATTAATGGATCAGAAGCTACGCACCTATGCGGAAAGACAGTCTGATAGCAAGAGGAAGGCAGATGACATCTCCAGAAACAACCAGCAACCTTTCAAGAAGCAGAATGTCGCGAAAGCATACAACCTGGGAACTGCTGGAGAAAAAAGACCGATGAGGGGACATGCGCCAAAGTGCACAAAGTGCCAAGCCCATCCCTGGCCCGTTGGCCGTTGCACTCTGAAGTTGTCACCAATGCGGAAACAAATGGACATTTATGCCCGCGATTGCAGGCGCTGGCAACACCAATGCTACTAATAATCGAGTGGTGGCAATGGTTGGCCCAAACCCCAAGGGGAATGGTTGTTTGACGTGTGGAAAATCAGGGACATTTAAGAGATTGTCCTAAGTGAAGAACAAAAGGGGGGGGAAATGATAATGCTCAAGATGGGGTGTATGCTTAGGTGGGTAATGCAGAGTGAGGAATGGGAAATGCTGCGGGAAACGGACTCGAATGTCGTCACGGGTACGTTCCTCTTAAACAACCGCTATGCATCTATATTGTTTGATACGGGTGCCGATAGAAGTTTCATGTCCACTGCATTTAGCTCCCTAATTGGCATCATCCCAACTCCATTAGATAATCACTATGATGTTGAATTAGCTGATGGGAAAATAGTAGAGGTAAACACTATTATACGGGGCTGTACTTTAAATTTCCTGAATCACCCTTTCACCATAGATCTTATGCCCGTGGAACTTGGTAGTTTCGACGTCATTATCGGTATGGACTGGTTGAGAAGGCATCACGCCGTGATCGTATGTGACGAGAAGTTGGTTCGAGTTCCTTTTGGGAACGAAACCTTAGTCTTCCATGGAGCGGAGAGTTACATAAAGATTGTTCTGAAGTCATCCAGAGTAAGTGTAAGCTCTTTTCTATCCAGCAGGAACTTGAGTCGATACTTTGATCCGTCTTCTCTCAAAGTATGCCAGAACTGTGCCATATAAATCCAGGGTACAGATGCTGAAGCGGCAATGCTGAATCGTAACGGATGATTCGTAATAATATTCATCAGAATCTTGCTTTCTGATGGACATTGCACATTCTCCAAGTCAACCTTCTTATTTGCATCCATAAGGTCATATCGCTTGTTTGGAGGACACATATCATCTTGATGAACATCAGCTGCTTGTTGTTGTTGTGCCATGATGATAACTGAATGAATACAATTGAGGTGTTAGGAAACAAATAATTCTTTTGACATTTTTGTCTTTTTCCTCTCTGTCTGTTTTATATGTTCTGGCAATTCTTTTTGAACATATTTTTGATCAGTTTGTTTCTCATGTGCTCGTTCTTGCTTTTTCTAGCACATGCCATACGCTTTATTCGAATTATTCTTTTGATTTACCATTTTTGTGTGTTCTGGCATTTCTTTTTCGAACACACTTTTGATTTGCTTTTTCGCGTATGGATTTAGCTCTCTCTTTCTGTTTTTAGAATATCCTCACCAGAAATTCTTTGTGACATGATACTCTCTCAAGAAGGATGAAGATTTCTCTTTTGATTTGAATCAAGACACAGTTATGAAAAATTCAAGAGAAATCCTTCAACTTCTTAAAATTGTTTTAAGAAAGAGTATCATTTTGACACAATAACAGATTTTGAGAACTTTTTCAAAAATCATGTGACAAAACTTTTCATGATGTTGATAATATTGAATAATGTAATCACAAACCCACAACTGAATGGACACTAAGTCACTCACTCCTCATTCTGTTCATTGCAGAAAACGGCCGTAGCCGGACATGACTTAGTCCACTTAAACAATTGAGATTTGAAATTAACATATTCAAGTTATAAAAACTTTGATTCTTTCACATTTGATTATGAAGCCTAAACCATGAATACAAACACATCTAATTCAATAATTGAATGGACACTAAGTCACTCACTCCTCATTCTGTTCAATGCAGAAAACGGTCGAAACCGGACATGACTTAGTCCACTTAAACAATTACGAATAGACATATATGATCCATAGCATAGAATTCATGAAAACTTGTTTCTTTGCCAAAATTATTTGTCAGATTTTCAGCACACTAGAAACTGATCGTTTTGTTTTTCACAGACATTCACACAATAAGCATTACAATCATGAAGCAACAACATTATTACATATACAAAACACTTTCACAAAACCACAAACAATTAAACTGATTTTCACCATTAACCTTTACTGAGTTTTGACTTTTGTTGACTACCGAGTTTGACCAGTTGACCTTACCGATTTTGACAATTAGACTTTTTACTGAGTTTCAAAAATAATGACTTTTGTTACCATAAACTCAATATCATCTAAGTGTTTAAATCATTGACAGATTATAACCTGTGCACAAAGAACTAAACTCGGTAAAATAACAGATTCGGTAATGTACTACCAAGTTTAATCAAAACTCAATCCTAACCATTCTATGATCATTTTATGGCCTTAAGTCACTTTTTACACTAAATCTAAGCCTAAGATTATGCGCACAATATCATAAGCTACAAAACATTATCATAACACAAACTCGGTAAACCTCATCTTTACCGAGTTCAAACTCGGTAATCCCAAATTACTCAAAAACACCTAAGACATATATATCCACTTACGTTTGAGTAAGAAGTGAAATTACAATCGTTGTAATGAACTTAGATAGCGTAAAACAGATTTCTACTCAAACTCAGTAAAAGGATTCGGTAAAAAAGAAAAGTAAAAAATGAAATTAAAATCCTTTATATAGCCACCGAAAACAGTTTGGAAAATTGACATTTTCAGTCCCTGTACTTAACTTTTACCGAAAACTGTTGAAAAATTGTCACATTCAGTCCCTGTACTTAGTATTTACCAAAAAATTTAGAAAATTTACACATTCAGTCCTTGTACTTTAGCATTTCCAATTTTTTGTTTGTGAATTTACACAAACTCCCCCTTAAACAATGAATCTTTTCAAACACTCCCCCTTGAAATAACAATTATGTAAAATTCATAGTCCGAAAATGAAAAATTGTTACTTTTTCAACTAAAACTCCCCCTCAAAAATATAACATTTCCAAATTTAGTCATCATGAGAGTTTATTATCAAAAAGATGTTTGTGAATGAAAATTGTAAGAACTCCCCCTTGGATCATGATTTCGTATTTTGCAATGTAAAAGGTTTTAATAAGAAACTTGGAATCATGAAACAAAAGATTGTAATTCTTTTTAAATTATGTTTTTTTAATAAGAAAAATGTGTCAAATCTTTTTGTTATTTTTTTGTTATTTTTTATTTTTTGAAATATTTATGTACATGATTGTGATGTATGATCTTTTCACGAAGATAACTTTGTTAGACTTTCCAACTGAGTTGGAGTCATACATCTCATACCAATGCGATGAACTAGATACTCAAAGCGTTCTTTTGGAAGCGCCTTAGTAAATAGATCCGCTAGTTGGTATTCTGTTCCGACAAAGTAAATTTCCACAGTACCCCTCTCAACGTGTTCTTTAATAAAATGATACCGGATGTCAATGTGCTTTGTCTTAGAATGTTGGACTGGATTGCATGAAATAGCAATGGTACTCTTGGAATCACAGTACATCGAAATCCGATTGTACTTATATCCATAGTCAAGCAGTTAAGTACGCATCAAAATTACTTGTGCATAGCATGCAGACAAGGAAACATATTCAGCCTCAGCAGTAGACATCGCAGTACAATCTTGTTTCTTTAAACTCTAACTCACGAGCTTTCCACCTAGAAATTGTAATCCTCCTGATGTGCTTTTACAATCATCTTTACATCATGTATGGTCCGCATCTGAATAGGCAATTAGTTTAAATCCAGAATCCTTCGAATACCATAGGCCCATGTTATAGGACTGTCTCAGGTACAGAAAGATCCGTTTTACCTCTTTGAGGTGTTTAACTGTAGGACGTGCTTGATAATGAGCACATACAAAAGTAGCAAAATCAATGTCTAGTCGACTGGCTGTTAGGTACATAAGCCCTCCTATCATACGAAGATAAGTCGTGGAGTGCCTTGTAAATCAGCATCCAGCCTCTCAGTTGCCATAGGTGTACTCATAGAGACACATTTATCTAGACCATGTTTCTTTTTCAATTCAATTGCATATTGTGACTGACTTATGAATATGCCACATGGAGATTGATGAACTTGAAGTCCAAGAAAGAACTTTAGTTCACCCATCATCGGCATTTCAAAATTATTTTTCATTATGGTAACAAAGATTGATTTGATTATCTATTTCTACGAATTAAAAACAATTAAAATAAGTAAATGATAACAATTAAGCACGAAAACAAATAACGGAAAATCAAACTTAAACTAAAAAAGCAAAACGGGAACCCTAAACGGTAGTTAAAAACCCTAAATTTCCAAAATTAAACCTAAATTGATTTTTTTTTAATATACTCTAATTGACTAAAAAATAAGTTTAAAGAAAACTAGAACAAAAACGGAATTAAAATGCCTAAACGGCAGTTAAAAACCCTAAATTTCTAAAATGAAATTTTCTCTTTTAATAGACTCTAATTGACTAAAAAGTAAGCTTAAAGAAAACTAGAACAAAAATAGAATTGAAATGAGCTAAAAAAACACGAAAAACGAGAATGGAAACGAATCTCGTTCTTTAAAAATTGAAATTTTGCAATTTTAACCCTAAAAATAAATGTTTAAAAATATTAAACTAATTATAAAAATTCTAAAAAAATACAGAAAATAGCTTGAACTAATAAGATCCTAGGAAAAATAAGCTTGGTTACACAGCTTATCGAATAAGCTTTGTAATAAGCTTAAACAACTTATTGCACTAAAGAGGCAAAATGTGTATAAGTAATAGACTTTGTGAATCTATAACGAAAAAGACCTCAGGGAACGTTGGTAGTGAGGTGTGTGGTTGTGTTGTTATAAAGGTTGAGGGTGTTGAGGTCGGGGGTTCGAGCCTTGCTCACCCCCGATTTCCACCTTCCCTTTTTTTATTTTTGAAAACTTATAAAAGCAAAGTTTTAGAAAAGCTAAAAATAAGCACTTTTAATAAAAGAAACTTTTATTGAAACTCAAGAAATAAGCTGAAAAATGGCTTAAAAGGCAGAAAAACAACTAAAACTATTTTTTTGGCTTTTTGAAAAATCTAAGAACTTTAAAAGCTAGAAGTAAGCTATACTAGGACTAAATAAGCAATATTTATCCTAAGTCTAACCTAATAAGTCAAATGTGGACAAAAATAAGCTCAAGAGACCAAGCCATAAACTGAAAACCACAATAAGCACTTATGAAAACTTAAATTCAAACAGACCTTAAGCTACTAGCAAATAAGCTCTACAAGAAATGAAGCTTATATATTTTGAAAGCTTGACTCAAATGCTTAATGAAAATGCTTTTTAAAACTGTTTTGAATAATGAGAGCTTAATGAAAAAGCACTTTGAAAACAGTCAAAATACTCAGCAGTTACTGAGTTTGTTTTGAGTTTTGAAAAGACAAAAAGCACAATTGCAGCTTAAAAACAGATAATCAAAAGAGCTTATTTTGAAAGAGTAAGCTAATACTAATGATTAATGACCCTAGACCTACTTGTGCTATGAAAATCAAATCCTAAAAACTACAATTACCATCTGAAATTTAAGCTAGAAAATGGACTCTTTGTTGTTTTCATTATCTGATGCAGTTCACATGTAAATGACCAAAGTCTCAAAACCTATAAATGCAGATCTAAGAACTTGATTCCTACACTTTTTAAAACTCCTAAGTTAACTTCAAATAATTAAACTAGATTAGCTAAATTCTACCTGAGCTTAAAATGAAACTAGAATTGGCAGAATTATCACAGATTCAATATAGCAATAAGAAAACTTATGAAAACTTAATTATTCCTAATCAAACTTATAAATCCTGCACTTATAAACCTAGTTTTGGAAATTCAAATGTAACTAAAGGATCAAAGGACCACAAACAGTATTAACTTGTAGTTAATACTGCTTGTCCCAAACACCCCTTTATTGCACTTAAATCCATTTCTAGCTTATGAATGTAAGATTTAATGAGTAAAGTTTTAATACCAGATGACTCACAACTTTTAACAACCTTATTAAGCATTCATCAATAAGAAATTAAGCCAGAATCTATAAGCTACTAACTATGCTAATTATTTTTTTGATTTTTTAAGATTTATGAGACAAATAAGAAAAACTAAGATCTACACTATCAATCTAGAAAACAGACACTCAAACATGATCAATAAGCATACTAAGACAGGATTAAGCACAATTAAGCAAGTAAATAAGCAGATTAAGCAATATTAAACTAGGAAAATTAAGACAGAAAGATAAATGAAGACTTACAATAGCCTTAGCTAAACAAAGGCAATAAAGGCTCAAATGAGCTGTCTACAAGCTCCAGCTTATCCAAGGATAAGCTGGTAGGGTCCCATAAGCTCTTCCATTGTAAGCTTATCATCCAAAAGCTCAAAATCCATTTAGCAGAGGTATTTATCTGATTTTAAGAGTTTAAATAGATTAGATGCTTATTATGAGCTCAATTTGAGCTTAGAGACTCAAAGAGCTTATGATGAGCTTATAGGAGCTTGTGTAACATTAGATAAGAACATTTGAGAGTAATAAAAGCTTTTAAGGTAAAACAGTTTATATAAAAACTAAGGATGCTTTCATTAATAATAAAACTGATTACAATAAGTTGAAATTGAGAGTACAATAAGCTGAAAAAGTTACATTACTTAAGCTAAAGTTTTAAAAGCTAAAAATACAATTAAGCTAAATTTTTAAACGCTAAAAACTAGATAGTGTGACTGTGTGAATGTGAGGGGATATTTATAGCCTGGAGATGAAGCTTCTAGGCCTTGGATCACGCTCCTCCCTCCCTTGATCTTGTCCTTTCATTCTTCCAATCATTTGATCTTATTTCTTGTCTGTTGGATCAACTTGGTGAACACACGGATTGCCAACGTGGCATTCCGTATGTCAGAGCACTTGTGCTTCTTTTGTGAGTCTTTTAGTGCAAAAATACATTTCCCCTTGTGTTTTCTTCCATAAACGTGTGTCACTCTTAGTGGAAATTGGCCAATCAAAGCTCCTCAATGACGTTTTCTTGTGCCAACCTGTCACTTATCACTTGAATTTCATAGCCACGTCCTCAATTTTGATTTACCCCTTGATTAGAGTGAGGTTAAATTATGGGAACGACGATGAACAGTAGTAACTTATTTTCCCGCATTTTTACTTATAAGAGGGGTGGGTGTTTGACTCGGGGTAATTTTGTTTTGACTTCGGGCTTATAGGTTTTGGGCCAAGAGTGTGTTTTGGGCTTGGGTAAAGGGTAACAGGTTTTGGATTTGGGATATTATAAGGATAACGAGCGTTATCCTTTATAATATAAAGAGATAACGACCATTAGGGCTTTAGGGACTATTTGTGAAATTAGGTTTAAACTATGAGGGTTGTTTTGGGTGTTTTGGGAGTTTTGTCTTCTTGTGGTTGACTAATATTGACCAAGGGTTGACTTTTGTTAACCTTTGATAGCATTCTCCCGGCTCTTGTATTCTCTTTCCTTTCCCGTGTCCGTGTTTGTCCGATTTTGACCGTTTTCTTGTGATATTTGCATTATACACATTCATAAAGACAAAACAAGCAATATTCAAGCATTTTAAGCACAATTTTGTCTTTTTAGGGCCATTTTTGATATAAAATGGATATGTGTTTTCACACATATCAAAATTCCCCAAACTAAGTGATTGCGTGTCCTCACGCAATATTATATGCTTTAAAACCAAATACCTCAAAACTTCCCCAAACTAAATCTTTGAAAAGTAGCAAAGACTTTTGTGGAGAGAGTTAAGAAATCACAAGTTATAAAACACCATATTTTCCCATTTTTATAAAACTTTTTTTTAAACTAAGAATATTTCGACTTTCGTTATTTCCATAACTGTTAGGGATCATAGAACAAGATGCATTTCGATCCGAGAATGCCCCAAAAAGGATAAATTCATCGTCCCTGACTTTTCACTTATCCAAACCAAGCTTAAAACGAAATCACAGCTAAATATCAGTAAAGATGCTAACACTACTCATATTTGCAACTTGTGAACTTTTTACTCCTGACATTTATTATATCTTAAGTGAATGTGCTATTTTGAATTTCAACCATGGATCAACGTTTTGCAAAATACTATGCTTCACGTTCCACCCGAGAATAATGAGTGTGAAGGC